>CM034047.1:1492354-1777114 GCA_019804595.1 Bruguiera parviflora | reverse complement strand
AATAATATATAAAATTATTTTTATTAATTAAATTGTAATTAATTTTTTCATTAAAAAATTAATTAAGAATATCCTAATAATTAGTGCATTTTTATTGGATACGAAGTTAGGCGACTGGCAGCATTCCATTACCGGCGAAGTTATGATTTTCCCAAAATGCAAAGGCTCGCGGTCGTGAAAAATGGCGCCACACGGCCCCACTGCCCGAGTCGCGTGATGATCATCAACCATGGAAAACGACGGCCCACTCACGCATTTACCGATTTTCCCATCACAGGCACAAAAATCCATGGCAATGCCAATAAATGCGCGTCCACGACGGCAGCACTCCTTTAGTCGGCCACTCCGAGGACGCGCACCTCACAACACTGCTCCCAGTTGACGGGGCAACCGCTCCTATTCTTATTGTTATCCCGGTATATAGAAATAAGACCTGAATACAAAATTGGTAAAATTAAATAAGCATAATTTTTTAAATATTTTTATATAAATAAATATTAATATATTATAAATCATATTGTGTGTGTATATATATATATATATATATATATATTAATTTTATTTATATATTTTTAAAATTTATTAATTTAAAATTTCCTGTAATATATATAAAATTTTAAATATATATATATATATATATATATATATATATATACACGAAGAGAGAGGAGAGGACTATTTAAATATTCAAACCCTTTAATATTTTACACATATATATAGCCCATAAACAATCTTCTATTAAATCTTACGAAACGAAAAAGAAGAAACAAAAGAAAGCGCCCGAAACACAAGGCTGTCTAATATAGACCGGGTCGGTCATTCCGAGTTTCTCCCGGGCGGCGCGTGTGTTTGACTGGGCTTAATGGGCCAATCAAGTTCCACTGCGAGTAATGGTGCTCGGTATTTGGCGCAGCCGTTTGTGGCAGGCGGAGCGTCGTTGGATTTTGAGGAGGAAATTGGTGCTAATGGAGACTTGACGCAGGATATTCCAGACGAGTGTTTGGCTCACATTTTCCAGTTCCTCGGCGGGGGAGACCGGAAGCGGTGCTCTTCGGTTTGTTGGCGGTGGCTGCGCGTCGAAGGTCAGACCCGGTACCGGCTCTCTCTCAACGCGCAGGTGGAGATCATCTCGCTTATCCCTTCTCTCTTCTCCCGCTTCGACTCCGTCAACAAGCTCGCCCTCCGTTGCGACCGTAAGTCAATCAGCTTAAACGACGAGGGTTTGGCGAAGATCTTGTTTCATTGCCCGAACCTCACGCGCCTCAAGCTCCGTGGCTGCCGCGAAATCACAGATCTCGGTATGGCCGCACTCGCACAAAACTGCAAGAGCTTGAAGAAGCTGTCCTGTGGCTCTTGCGCTTTCGGCGCCAAGGGCTTGAACGCGGTGCTGGATCACTGCACGTCTCTAGAGGAGCTGTCGATCAAGCGGCTCAGAGGCATCCACGAAGGAGCCGAGCTGATTGGGGCCGAAACCGCTTCTTCGTCTTTGGAATCAATCTGCTTGAAGGAGCTGGTCAACGGACAATGTTTTGAGCCGCTCGTGACCGGATCCAAAAGGCTTAAGACCTTGAAGATAATTCGGTGTTTGGGCGATTGGGACAAGGTGCTTGAAGGAATCGGAAATGGAAATGGAAGCAGTTTCTTGACGGAGGTTCACCTGGAGAGGCTTCATGCGAGCGATCTTGGACTCGCAGCGATTTCGAAATGCACAAATGTTGAGGTTCTGCGTATCGTGAAAACCCCCGAGTGCTCGAATTCAGGGCTTATTAGCGTGGCTGAGAGTTGCAAGCCACTGAGAAAGCTTCACATTGATGGATGGAGGATCAATAGGATTGGGGATGATGGTCTAATTGCTATTGCCAAACACTGCCAAAATCTGCAAGAGCTAGTTTTGATTGGTGTTAACGCCACACATGTGAGCTTGGCGGCTATAGCAACCAATTGCCAAAAATTGGAACGATTAGCCCTCTGCGGCAGTGGAAGTATCGGTGATTCCGAGATCACGTGCATTGCAGCGAGATGTTTGGCACTGAAGAAGATTTGTATCAAGGGATGTGCCGTTTCAGATAACGGAATTGCAGCACTTGCTTGTAGGTGCCCGAATTTGGTTAAGGTCAAGGTGAAGAAGTGCAAGGGTGTGACTAGTGATGTTGTGACATTGTTGCTGCAACAGAAATCCTCGCTCATTGTGAATTTTGAGGCTAGTGTCGTAGAAGCTCTGGATGCTAGCGCCAGTGACGGAGGCCAAGAAAGTGGCGTGGACTTTCCTCTGATGGGTGGTCAAGTAGTTGTGGCAGATGGGCCGTCAAGAAGTACGGGAAGGTTGCCGTTGTTGGCAAAGCTCGGGCTCTTCGCTAGCAGGAACTTGTTGCCCTGCGCCTTCAACAGGTGGGCAAACAATGAAGATAGTTCGAGTAGCAACATATGATTGTCATGATCTAATGATTCTTACATTTCCTGGGTATATGGTTTTCAATGTTTTCACCTCTTTCTATGTTTTGTTTTTTTTTTTTCTTTTTCTTTTCATGCTGAATTGTTCCGGATATTCCAACGGAAAGGCAGTGAAAAAGTTCATTTATTTGTTATCGCGAGACCTCATTAGTTTTGCGCTAAATTTGACAATTGGGTTGGGATCACTGGCTTGATGTAAGACTGCTGCTTTCAGTTTGCTCGAAATGTCCGTTGCTTCCTGTGGCGCTTTGTGTGCAACCACGCGGTAACAATGTAGTTCTTCGCCGTATACATAAATTCCTACGCAGATTATGTTATTTGTTTTTTGTGCGGTCCATACATCTGATGATGCAGATCCTTTCATATGATGGTCGTTTTGTTTGGGGGGGGGGGGGGCGGGGGGAGTCTATTGGAGGGAACGAGCAAACTCATCCCTGTGCCATGCCCCAAAACTCTCTCGCATTTTATTTGGGACTAATGAATATGCAATGATGCATGCATAAGCCGGAAGAAAGAAAGATTTTCAATTTTACCTATAATAGTTTTCGCCTCTGCATTCTTCGAAACAAAATTAAAAATAAAATAAAATAGAATTCTTCATCCCTCATTCTTCATCCCTCTCCAGTTTTCTTTTCTCTTGCCTTCCTCTGTCAAAATTTTATTCCTTATTCTTCTCCCGAACAAAACGTCCAACAAAAATTTCAATGAACGAGAATCGGGTGGAAGAAAAATTGATCGTGAAGCGCCCACAATATCCTCATGTAACGGTAATAACGGTTAACAAAACGGCTCGTTATAAAAATCCTTGCTCGGGTTTTTTCGTCGGCCGTGCCACGCTGCTTCCGTTTTGTCCATTCCTTACAAAATCCTCGATGAACAATAAACTGGCCGCCGCAATCTCCGCCGCATCCACACGGAGAGCCAGTAAAGGAAGTTGGAAGGAGTTGGCAAATGTTTACGATCATAAGTTCGCCCGTGTGATCCGGCGAGGATGCCACGCGAGGCTTTGGTTTCTTTTCTTCGTAGCTTCGCCGAGAAGGGACGTTTGAGACTGAGGATTAATACAAGAAGTGGCTGTTTCCGTAGAATGTCATTGTATTCGATTTGGGAAGTGATGGAGAAGTTTAGAAAAGAATCTCCGGATAATGAGTCTCCGGAACAGGTGCGGCTTGTTAGCTCTATGTTTTCCAGTAAGTCTTCGAGCATGTTTTTGCAGTGTAATGTTTTATAGTTCTTGATCTTCTGAAGTGATAGTGCTGTAATGGTAGTTACTTGGCAATTGTTGCAGTGCAGAGGCTGGTGCGTTTAACTATCAAAGACCCGCATTAACTATCGAAGTATTCTTTACCATCATATGAGAATCTTTGCTTGCCTCTCTTTCATTTTGGAGTTTCTTTTTTCGTGTGCGCATTTGTTGTGTCAGGTGTGTATGAATTGGGGGTTTTTCTTCTTGAAACTGCTTTGACTTTTTTAAGCTTCGGGCAAAGGGTATAACTTTGAGACTTATAATGGTTTGTTATTGATCTAGTTTATTAAGCTTTAAATTTAGTTTAGATCACAAGATCTCAGCTTTGTTTGTCTGCATTGATGGCATTTTGGTTGTCATTCATACTCTTCAATTTTCTTTTTCTGTAATCCATCGGGTCTTTACCACACCTTGGCATCTTACTGTCGATGACATCCCTATAAGGTGCTCCATCCATCTCTGTTTTGGTCTTTTCCTTGTCTGAACAAGTGAACCAGATGGCAAATGGTGCTTCGTTCCATGTGTAACTAGTTCCATGTATAACCAGATGGCAAACTTTTAATGAAGCATCACAACTGGCGGGCTTTGGCCTTCAGGTCAAACTTGATGAACTAGTGAATCCTTGCATACCATTGGCAGATTATAGAACGGAGATTATGGGAGTTACGGCTGATGGTTTAAATGGAGCTTGTCGTTCATTAGCAGACATACAGTTATTCGTAGTATTTTTCATTTTATCCCGAGTTATTTTGCTAAAGTTACTTCGGTTTTGTGCAGAAATCTGTAAAGAAGCTATTATCAGAGGCGACTATTTCGGTTGGTCGCAGTTTGTATAATGACCCATGAGGTTCGACGACAAGCATTCATCATCGTTTTTTATTGGTTGTAGAACATACCATTTGAGTTATCTTTCAATGTGACCATACAACACGAGTATCTGTTGGGATCATTTATTGTTGACAGCAACTAAAGTCAGATCATGCACGAGCAATTGACACCTCATCTGTCTTCGGAACTCCAGATGGGCTCTCACCTTCTTTGAAGAGTCTTTGAGAGGTAAGCTGCTAAAATGATGCTGCCTCTGCATCTCGTGTGCCTCTAGTCATCATTTCTGTGATCAATAGGACGGGTGCTCTACCACGACTGCTGCTTCCTGCGGAATGTTTTTACGGTCCAAAATTTCATTGCCGCGGATTATCCTGCACATGTCTAGGTAAGATGGCTTGCATTTGATGGATTGGTGATTCCTTCACGTCCTCTTCTGGCAGTCGGTGCTAGGCTAGGAACTTTGCAGGAAAGGTGCTGCAAGTTTTTGACTTTGGATTTATAACTAGTGCAGTTATGATCATTGAATTTTACTTTTCATTTTCGTGCAATTAACTTTCATGATTGTACTTTTTGTTGATCCGCATCATTTCAATATTAGAAACCCACTTTCGTGTATTAGAACCCTTAATTGATAAAACTCGAAATTCCCGTGCAGTTTGTGTCCCGTGCTCTAATGGACCTGCACTGGACGCCAGTGATGGAATTTCGAAGCAGTCGAGAAGCGTTCGCCCATATCTTTTGTATTTCTGGAAATGCATTTTGCCTTCTATAAGAAGGCAGCCATGGGACATGAGGCAGCACTCTACAGTTAATAAGTTGACTAACAGATCCCACCAACGCACTGCCTTATCCCTGCCACCGCCAGCCTTCTCGCCTCTATAAAAGGACCCGGTGATAGTTGATACAAACCCTGGAATTAGAAATTTGTTGAATAATGAACGTCAACAAATCAAAGTAATGATACAAATCTGTACAAGTCAGACAACGAAAAAAAATAAATAAATAAAAGAAAAGATACGCAGTCCACATCTGAATTCTCCCTGCTAAGCTCAGCTGCAGATCCCCTTCGTGCAATTTTAGGCTACAAAGAATCCCAGCTATATTTCACTCACTTTCATAATCTTCATCTCCAAAAGTGAAAACTGAAGCATCAGCAGCAATTGCCTGGATGTGACCGACTCCAGAACCTGAAGGTACCCCATCAGTGGTTGGTTCTTTGTAAGTATTAACTTGCCGATGCTCCTGAGCATGAAGGGACAGTTGCTCAGTTTCATGTGTTAAGGTCCTCATTTGGTCAGCCGAACTGTTAGATGTGTGACTAGGCTGAGCAGGTCCAACAGCAGATGCAGATTGAGGTTGCCTGCCCTTCGAAGCCCCACTTTCCTCTCCATCACTGTCTGAGAAGACATCGTCTTCATTTGGGACTTTACTTTGGTTTGAATTGCCTGCAGTTCCGCTACTAGAAATGGGAGGATAACCTGCCTTAGTTGGAACCTCAGATCGCATGCTCGTAGAATCATCCTTTGACCTTGTAGGTATAGTGGTACCATCGTAGTCTATCATCACAACTTCCAACTGGAAACCTGGCGAAGGCAGCTTTCTCTGAAAGGTGGAAATCAGATCATCAAGAGGAAGCCCAGAGGAAAATAGAAAATAAGACATCTTAAATGTATAACTTGAGTGGAGTATCTACGGAATACAGCAGCTTAGAAAGGGCATTAATTACCTTGTCAAAACCATCCAGGTCAGAGGCATCTAAAATCTTCCTATTCTCTGTCATCGTTGTGTTCAACCAACTGAGCAAAAGAAGAAAGTCATATCTGATTGCAACAATTACTATATGCAGACTAAAGCAAGTTGGCGGGGTCACTAAACATAGCCAAGATTGGTAGATTCCAGCATATCTCAATATATTTCTGTTTTTCTCAACATAGCTTGCTAAAAATGTTGAGTAGATGGGTTGAGTTAGAAAGAACACAAACCAGTAGAAATCTCCTTGGCGCTCATGAAAATGGATTTTGAAGTCTCCAACTAACTCTGTCAGTCCAAGCTCCCCTGGCAGAGCAAAGACAACAATTCCTTTCTTTGGTGCACTAATCCAAAAATCTTCTGGCTGAAAAAGTAGATTTGGTCCACTTGGATGAGATATTCATATTGTGGAAAGCATAGGGTAAGATATTGTTAAGAGAAAAAAATTGAATAAAGCATGAACAGAAAACTTAAATAAAGATCTACCATTAAATCCTTGGTCTTTGGATGCTTTCTTGATGAGAAAAGAACTCCTGCGGAGAGAAGAAACATTGTTGTTTACAAATATCCCATATCAAGGCAGGTTTAATGAAATAAACTGAATAAGTAAAAATACAAGCTTATTGAAAAAAGAACAGATATGAGCTCCTCATGCTAAAGGAAAAATGCTCTGATTTTTCCATTAAGATACATAGTGAAAACAGAAAGGCAGTAACACTAATTCTGCTAGAAATAACATGCATCAATCTGCAAGATTCAATCTTTAAGGGCTCTGTAGACTCAGATATTATGTTATTTATTCTCAGTACTGGAAACTGATTAAATCTTGGAGATGCTTCATATAAGTTTTGAAGATGATTACAAGAGAACTGCACACAAAAATCGATTAGACCAATAAGATTGCATAAAAGAATAGCTCTAGCAGGTTATTTACATTTCCAGATTAGGTAACACAGGCCAATAGTGCAACTGATGAAATGAAGGATTTTGTGTAGAAATTCATAACCTACCACTATGATTAGAGATGGTAATGGATGGCCTAATCCAATAAGGACACTTATGAAGCCGAAATCCTCTCAGCATGCACCTGTATGATAAAACCTCAGTTACTCAGTCAAGACAAACTCATAAAGTTGCAGAGTTACCTGAGTTATACCTTCGTCCAGGCTGATTCTCTCCATTGAAGTAAGTTAAGATGCGCTCAAAGTATTTGACGTACCTCTAGGAAAAGCAGAAAATAATACTTTCAGTTAAAGGAAAGAAGACTACATAAAAGGTATCTCCAGCCCATATTATGGAGAGCATAAAGATCCCTTAAAAGATCTCAAAGGCATTCTATATGTGAAATGGACTAACAATCTGACTTGGGAGAACTAGAGCCTTCCCATCCACACATCTTTTCTGGTTAAAGTAATCAGTGGCTTCCTCAGCTGTTGGGAAGAACTGCAACAAAAGGCAACAAAACCAAATATAAGGTTTTCAAAACATTAACTCGAAAACTCCAGTGAAGAACAAGGTTTCACGAATCTAATTAGTGAAATAATACTCCGACCTTAAGGAATAGAAGAAGGCTACATATCATTATGCCTGTCCTGCCCATACCCGCTTTACAATGGACAACCACCACATTTTCAATGTCCTCCTTCAACCACAAATATGCACTTTGGCAAAATGATGTAATAAGTTGAAGCAGGGGGCAATTATGGTCATCAAAGGGGAAGCATGCTACCTGTGAGACAGGAAAAAAGATATTCCAAACATCATGAGAAGAAACCACTATTGTATTTAGGTATTTTTCTGAGGTGGTATCGTCAACTAAACTAAAATTGCAGCTTAAATATTTCCAATTACACTTCCACTGTCAGAAATCAAAACCAAATTTGAGGAAATTTTCTCACAAAGAATTTCATTGTTCCTTTTTTTTTTTTTTTCTTTACCTGAAAATAAAAGAATCTAATTGTTAGTAATTGTAAAATTGTTTTTTTCAATCTTGGGAAAGACAATCTCCATTTGATACCTTGGGAAAGGCAATCTCCACTTAGAAATGAAAAGGGAACTCCAGTGAACACATTACAAAAAGTGAAACAAGTTGAAATTGACAGTGCAGACCTCTAATTGATTTCCAGCTCCTCTATTATGCTAGCGTTTCAGGGACTTATACTTTTTAGGATTTTAAGTTGAAATATGCAAATGGAACAGGAAATGAAAATGAAAGTCATACCTTCCCTTCAAACCGTGACACATCATACAATCGCTCTGAACAAAGATTGTATACTTTATATTTCCCCTGCACAAAAAGTTACACTCAAATTGTCACATGAAACTTTCACTTCTCAGGGTACAGATCAGAGACAGCCAGCTGAATCTAGAACCACGTCACTCCTAGATGAATTCATTGATAATAAAGGACATACAGTTTAACTGAGCAGGAGTATGCTAGACAGCATTAACAGGCAGGAGCAGACATAACATTAGTTAAAAGAAAAAAGAAAAAGTTGAATGCTACGAACTGACTGATCGCATATGGAAAATAAATTGACTTCATTGCACCTTATGATGAGTCTCAAAGAAGGTAATCACTTCTTCCATGTGATTCCGATAGAAGCCCTGCAGCCAAATTTTCACTTACAAGTCACAATAACTTCTTGAATGATTGAACTAGACAGATTAACTACGAATCTAAACCAAATAACATTATTTTACCTCAAAGAACCCAAAAAGCCCAGAGCTTATATCACCAGCAGGAAACCCCATAGCAATGATATTCTCAGTGATATAAGCCATATCCAAGTCAAATCCACCCTCCTGCAAATCTCATTACCAATTAATCAGCAAAACATTTCCGAAGCTTCTTAAAGTTAAAAACCAAAAAAGAAAAAGAAAAAACAGATCATCCAATAAGCAGCAGAATGTGTGCAAGCGACCTGATATCTACGCTTGTTTTGGGAAACGACATGCCGTGCCTTGACCTGCATAGCCTTGACAGCACTTTTAGACGTATCAACTAAACCTTTAGTAAAAGATTCGAGAACCCCGCCAGCTGCTTGCGTTGCACTTGCATTCTCCTGAGGTCCTGCCTGACCCATCGACGGGAAATGCAATCCAAGCCCACTGGTGAAACGGGAAAACGCGGAAATCCCGAAACCACCAGCCGACGAGTCGGCCGGCGCCGTGGGCCGCGGCATGCTTGAACCCGCATCACGGGAAGTTACGCCGGAAGCCGGCGATTCCTGCACTGCAATGTTTTGTCCTCCAGGGACGACGACCCCGGGCGAAGATTCAGGGGAATCTCCATGAAAAGAATCCGAATCCTTAGCAGAATCGCCATCCATATTGTCAGAAACTGTATTTCCACAAATCAAGAAACCGAAACCTGAGACATCTAATCGCAGGCGATTCGAACAGACAGAGACTTAGGAAGAGAGAAATAAAAAAGAGATCCAAAAGACGATTTTTGGATTTGTCCGGGCGGTATTTTCAGATCTACACAACCATATTTGTTCTTTTTCAAGGCATTTTGAGTTGGGGTGACACGAGAAAATTTTATAAAATTAAAATTATGACCCTCTTAGCCAACGGAAAATAGGTTTTTTTAAGTTTGGGCGTGATCATTCAAGTTTTTGGTTTTTTCGTAATTATAGCACGATTAACAATTAAAAAAAATAATTAAAATTATACGAATATTTTAATGTTTTCCACAGCATTTATTTTAATTCTATACGACATCAACTATTAACCATGGAGTATAAAATTTTAGTTGTTAGTGTAATATATTAATATCTATTATATTATTATAATACTATTGATAGTAGATTTGTTTTATAACAGTGAGTCTTTCTTATAATTTTAGAAGACCTCAATTTAATTATTATTTTTTACAATATTAAAAAATTTTCTTTTGGTGCAGGAATGAGTGCAGGTGATTCAAGCCCGTGTAATTAAGTTATTCATTTTATTTGGTTAAAATAAATAATACCAAGTCACAATTCACATTAACAAAAAAAAAAACACCTAAAAATTACTTGCATTTAAAAGAATAACATTACACGTGAAAAAAAAAAAAAAGTTGTGTTGCCGCATAATCAGGTTCTATATGAAAAATAATAATAATAATAATAATAATACAATAAAAGTAATACATTCATAAATATTAATATAATAATAATAAATTATTAAATAAATTATATCTTTTTCACAATATTTTTTTAAAAAAGTTGGTAATGCAATGCAAAATATTTAATTAAGGTTAATTTTCTTTAAAAAATGAAAATAAGTGATTTTTATTATATGATAAAAAATTTATTTTCATTTTTTAATTTATAAAAATGAGATTTTTTATACATAAAAATTTTTATTCTCTTATTTCTAATTAATCACATTTTTATTTTATTTTTTGTTGATATATAAGATAAATAAAATATTAATAAAAATAAATAATATTAATAATAAATATTTTGTATTAAATATTTCAAAATAAAAATAATAATTAAATTATCAATAATATATAGATATATATAGAGTGTAATTAAATATGTGATAATAATTTATTAATTATTATTATTATTATTGATATTATTATTAAAATTTTTAATTTTAATTTTTTAAAAATAAACATATTATAAAATTTGTTATTTTATCTTCAAATTCACTTGATTTCCGTTCTTGTTCCATATTATGGATCAAATGACCGACAGAGTCAAACTCAAGCATGTGTTTCCCCGAGGCTAAAATACTTATATTTTACAAAAAAAAAAAAAAAAAAAAAGGACAAAAGATTTTGCTTTGGATGGTATAACGAATTGTATTTCAAGGAAGAAAAAATAAAATAAAAATTTTTATTAAAAAAAAAACTTAGTTTTGGGTTCGCAAAAACTATACTCGCAAGCATTTTAATATGCAAAATGTCCGTATACATTATTTATTTATTTATTATTTTCGTTATATTTGGCTACCATTTTGAATAATATTTTGTACTATATCTAAAAATATGGGTATCAATTATTACATAATGTAAAAAATATATAATAAATGTAAAAGTAAAATATATTTACATATACAAGGAGGGGTCGGGGGCAGCACGGCAACGGGAGGAAAACCAAGCCAAATTGAATATTTTTTAACAAATACGATACGGGAAGGGAATCTTGGGAGAACGCTCAGCGCACCAAGATCGGGAAGAGAGCGAGACCTTTCGGCCACCATGGAGACGGGACAGACGAGCGGCGGCGGCGGCGGCGGCGGAGATCAACTATCGTCGACGTCTTCCACGCCGACCACCATCGTCTCCCGGTGGACTTTCTCGTTGTCGCGGCGGTACCAGCACCTTCTGGACAAGTCGGTCCCACACGTCCTCTACCGTTGGATCGGGTGCCTGGTGGCAGCGCTCCTGTACGCGCTGCGCGTCTACTTTGTCCAGGGTTTCTACATCGTCACGTACGGCCTCGGAATCTACCTGCTTAACCTTCTGATGGGCTTTCTCTCTCCGCAGATTGACCCGGAGATCCAGCACCAGGACGGGCCCACCCTCCCGACCCGCGGATCCGACGAGTTCCGCCCCTTCGTTCGCCGCCTCCCTGAATTCAAATTCTGGTACATTCAATTTTTTTGTGCGGGGGTTGAATTGAAATGGGAATGGAAAGTTTAATATTCTTCAATAATTTGGATTCGTTCTTGGTTCATCTCGACCATTTATTTTGAGTGGATAGGCCTTTTTTTTTTATGTGTTTTTATTTATTTATTTATTTACAGAAAATTGATCAAATTGCTTAGAATCTAATGAGAATTTTCACCTCTTCGTCATATGCCGATAGACGTTTGCTATTTGAAGAAGGATGGCCCGCCCCGTCCTGTTTGTGCAGGAGAGAAATATAGATAATGAAATCTCTTAATTGTTGTGCATTGAGTGATTGCTTCATTCCATATTTGATGAAATGCAAGGGAAATTGAATGTCCCTACTCTGTGTGTATGTGTGCGTTTAAGCTGATGTTAAGTGCAATGAATTGGCCAGTTGAAGAAGAGACGATGGTCTCTGTTTTAGTATTTCAACTTTCAGTGGACTTAAAAATTGTAGCTCCCATTTTTGTATTCAACATCATTTTCATGTTGAGCGCCATTGTTGTATTGTTTCTAGTGTGTATTTCTCTCCACCAATACAAAGTTGAGTTGATGGTGATCCTCTGAATAGGATGCAGTATTGTTTGAGTAGTCGAAATTATTTAGATGTAATACCTTTTTCCAAAGCATATGAAGATGGTCAAAGTAATAAAAGCAACTAGAAGAATAATAAATGGGGTTTGAAGTTTTTTTTTTGACAATTATTAGGTATTACAAGGTATACTCAAGTTATTTATTGTCCCCTACCATCTTTCTTTATCATGTAAAAAATTTCCTTGCTAATGTGTCTTCCCCTCTGGCTGAATTCTGGTAACTGAAGTACTCTACCTCTATTGTTTCCTCTGGAAGGTACTCTATCGCAAAGGCTATCTGCATTGCTTTTGTCATGACATTCTTTGAAGCTTTTGATGTCCCTGTATTTTGGCCAATACTTCTATTCTACTGGGTGTTGCTGTTTTTCCTCACCATGAGGAGACAGATAATGCACATGATCAAGTACAAGTATGTTCCATTCTCCATTGGTAAACAGGTATCCATTGTGCTTTTTGTTGGATTTTAGTATGAATATTTCATGTAATTCTGGAGCAACACTAAATGTTAAGTCTGACTGCTAGCATGACATATTTATATCAACTAATAGAATTGCACTATCACATTGCAGTGATATTTAAAAGTGTTGCGGTGAGTGACTTGTAGCATTTTCCGCAATTCTTTTCCTCTTTGTTGTGGTTTTCCCATGACTGACTGATGTTGATCTTGGTTACTCACTCAACAGCGATATGATGGGAAGAAGGCAGCTTCTACTGACAGCACTGGCCTTCCGAGGGATTAAACTCTTCAGGTGGTTTAAATGGTACAAATATCTTAGTGGCCTATCTTAAGTCATTTATCCACTCATGGCCTGATTCTTTTCAACAATTTCTTTTGACAGGTAGAATCATTTTGACGACTGATTTTGTCAACTATTTTGCTGCCTCAAATTCCCCACATTTTACTCGTCAAATTTGCTCCCCTCCTAGTCAAAAAATGAGCCTGACAAAGGGAGGTGGTAGTTGTTTCTTATGAAAGTATCTCTTGTACAGCATGCTACTTCTGTTTATTCAATTACTTACCTGATAAGTTGTAGTTTACTGAAGGGAATACTGGGTGATGGTACAATAGGATTGTGCTTAGATTAGTTACAAACTATTCCTTTTTCTCAGTCAAAAATGTTATGTTTGTTCAGCAACACATTTTCCCAGCATATTGATCCTTATGTGGGCTGCCTGCGCCTCTCTTCACGAAATACATTGCAAGATGTGTTTCACTCAAGTTTAGTAGAGTTTGTATCAACCTTTTTGCAGTATAGTTGGGCTTATATGCAATTGGTTCATACTTGAAATTGTATGGATTTGTGTATTGGTCCAACATATATTCAGTAAGCATGAAACTTCTTATGTACAGATTCGGTATTTGGCAGTCAAAAGAATTACATAATTGCACTGTTGACCGAGAAAAGGAAAAGTCACCAGTATCGGGAAATCATATCTTTATGGAACTGAAGCTTAAGCATCCCAGAAAGACTTCTCACGTTGAAGTTTATAAAACTCAACTTGGGGAACACAAACAGCAGAAGATGTCTTGCAGAATTTAGGAGCAGGGCTTGTAATTGTAATAGCTGTAACCTCCATAAGGTCTGCCTCAGCAAGTGGGAATTAACACAATGAAGACAAAAGTAATCCACATATCACTAAGAAGTAGTCATCTTTCTGACTTGCATGATGAGAACTGCTAAGGTGGTTTACATCCTTGGGAATCTGGGAAAGATTGCTGTCATTTTGCACAAGTAACAACCTTTTGTCGAAGCAAGGTAAAACAAGTCTGCGACTTAAGTACCACTGCCAAGCTGATGCTTAATCATCCCAGAATAATTACTAATGAAAGCTAGGATTACAAAAGATTTGACTGAAGCATACGCTTGACTGCCTTGTGTTTAGCGTCTAGTATAATGAAGAATTTTTCCAAGACTACATCAGTGATGCATAGTGGGGCAAGAACAAATTAAGGGGACCGAAAAAATGCACAAACTAATCTGTATGAATTTGAATACAATTAGATTGTGGCCACCTCGCATATGACTGTTACAAAGACGTGCACAAAACTCACACTTCTGTAAGCAAACCATTTGTATGATACCCTTTTGGAAAATGAAACACCAGAATAGCTGACAGATAAAGGAATTGGGGGGAAACGAAAAAGGAAAGATAGAGAGAATGCCTTTGTGCATTCAAGAACTCGGCCTGTAGTAGGCATAAACTCCATAGAAGGATTGTGTGAAAGTAAGTAGCAGCAGCACAACAGCAGCAGTGAATGAAATGATAGCCCAAGGACTGCTGAAATATCTATTATTCAGTATTGCTCGCCAAGTATTCCACCTGTGATTGTAATATCGATTTACATCAGCAGACAACCGGTGGAGGTAACTGTCATTTATGTCAAAAACTACCTCTTGACAGAGACGGTTGAAGAGGTCCGCAACTTCAGTATCACTGCCAAGCCAATGCTCAATTATGCCAGAGTAATGGAGGTGTGCAACATCCTCAGGATAGTTAATCAAGTTGTCCATGAAGACCACATATGAGGTAATATCATTGCTGCAATCAAAGTGGCACTGCTCAAATGCAATAAGGTTGAGGAATAGCGACTTAGTACCGTCATGGATCAAGAGCCTAGGAATCCTAAGCACGCCGTTCTTAAAGCTTATGTCCCAGAATCGATCTGTCTTCCTTTTCTTAAATTTGATGCCTGCATCTTTAAGCTCTGTAACACAGTGGATCAGTTGTAGGCGTCTTTTATCTGCAACACGGTGGGTATGTGACCATCTCTTTATCCAAATTCTCGGCACAGGTTTAGGCCCCGTGCGCAAGAGACTTCTCCGGAAAACATCAAGGCAATGCAGGCCTCCTAAATCTGATAAGGGGTCAAAGGCAGCTACATCATGTCCTAGAAAAGACACCAATCTGTTCCTGTCAACTTTCGTCAATGGCTCATCTGTTGGCATTAGTGGATCAAAGAATCTGACTGCAAACTTGGCCACAAGCCCTTTCTGCTCAGGATCATTGAACTGCAGCCCCAGTAGCCGATCGAGTATAAATAGTGGAAGCTGGTTCTCCAGCATTATCATATCTCTCTGGATAGAATGCATTATGCCACGCATTGCAAATATGGGATCATTTCTAGCATAGCCAAGTGGCTTGAATCCCTCAGCAACGCCGCGAAACAGTTCAAGCACAAAGCAAGCATCAAGTACCATCATTTCCACAAATTCATTGCTGCTAAGTGTGATTGACCCTTCATAGCAGGAGCGAGCTCTCTCTTCAAGTTCTCTGATGGAATCAAGATAAAGCTTTATATCCTGATTAGTACGCCTGAGAATATGGTGAAGGGAACGCCACTTGTGGCGGTCCATTGGGCGCAGGCGTTTCTTGCCATGGTGGTAAGGCCCCAAGGAGACAATCTGGGGGACATAAGCACTGTCCTCCCCTTCTTTCAGGTAGTGGGGCACTCGGTATATGCTTAACTTTGCCCACAAGCCTGCTGCATCGTCTTGGCCAGCTCGCTCAAGCTTGTCTTTGATGGAAATCGCCCATTGAGATTCTGACCAATTGGGACCCTTTTCACGGTTTTCACCAATCTGCAGGGGATCCGACGGTCCCTGCTGTTCACGGCTTTCGCTATCACCTTTGATGACAATCTTCTGGTGATCTGATGGTGTCTGCTGCTGTTTCTGCAGTAGTTCATTTTGTGCCGTAAATTGAAGCGATCGAGCACCAGTAGACGATTTTGGGATTGCTGATCCCACAGTTTCTCTGAGTTTGAGCGTGATCAGGTACCAACTTAAGATATCTTTGTTGAACACAGCTACCATTTTCGTTGAAAAATTGCAATTCTTGATTTGGGTTTTGCTTTGCAAGCTGCCTTCCCTTGAGCAAAAGCAAGACAACTAATGCTTCATCGGAAACAATTGACTAGAAGAGGGTAACCATTCAACCGCAGCGTGCTCCGGTTTTATGGTCATTTGGCTAGAGAATAAACAAATCGATTAAAAATTTATATTTTTAATTTTAAATATATATATATATATATATATATATAATTTCACGAAATATATATTTTATTATTAAGTTTTTAAAATTTTGATTGATACTTAGTTGCCTTTTTTTATTTTTAATTACACATTTTGTCGAATTAATTATGCTACATGCTATTTTAGGGAGAAAACTAAAATGTTGAATTCAAAAGGTTACTTTTTTCAATCGACTAATACCCACTTTTTAGTTAATTTATGATTAAGTTATCGGAGCAAGAACTTATGTGGTAGAAAGAAAATGGGTTGGAAATCATCAATTTTCCATCCTTTTATTGTGAGGCGAAGCAATTTTGTGTGGCCTCCTGGAGTATGCTTTGTTTGATCCAAACATTTGCTTGGAATACATTTTCAAGAACTTTTAGGGGCCACGTCTCATTCTCGGCCTTGATGTGTATCCTTATATATATATATATATATATACATATATTCCAAGAACTTTTAGGTGCCACGTCTCATTCTCGGCCTTGATGTGTATCCTTATATATAAGTGTGAAATTTTTAAGTATTGTGGACTAATATATTTGCCTGCGTGAAAATTTTTAGTATTGAGTAATTACCCTGTTGTTTATAAATTGCTTTAGTATGTTTCCCTTGATCTTTTTAGTGACTCGAGGAGATTAGTTAGCTAACTTACAATTTGTAACAAAATTGGCTAAATTTTCCTTAATAAATGAATCTTCTAATATTAAAATATTTAGAATCCATATGTGGTCTATTTGCCCAAATAATTCTTTTTATTTGTAAGTTATTTTATTAAAATAAATTTGTATAATTATGCGTTCGAATTAGTGGGACTAAATGTAAGCCAGTGATCTCCACCGTGCATAGTCGACCTCACTAGCTTGCCACTTACTCAATACAAAGAAAAAAAAAAAAAGGATGAATAGATACAACATTTTAACCAAATTACCCTCGTATTCTTCTTAATTTCTTGAGGAGGTTAATTGTCTAATTTACTATTTATAACAAATTTACTTGAATTATCCTTAATTGATCTTCTAAAACTTATATTGGTAGATTTCATGTAGGTTTTGGTGTTCTAGTTTTTTTTTTTTTTTCCTCCTTTCCAAACCTAGGGAATCATTGTTGCTGAAGGATTGGTATCCGATATTTAAATAGTCAGAAACTATATAGCATATGGTCTTCTATAAATTATTTTTTATGTCAAAATCTAGAAGATGAATCTTTTCAACTTAGGCTTCCTTAAGATATCTGAAGTCTGCAAGGTTACATAGCTATATTTACACGATATTGAAAGCATAAATTAATGCTCTCTCCATTGAATCCCAACAATCAGTCTGGCTTCAAAAAATATTAAAATAAACAAATGCTCCAATTCAAAACAATATATCTGAAAAGCCTCTTCGAGATATCTATTTGTTTTCTGAAAGTCGCCAAACTTCAACAAACTATACAGTAAACTAACAATTAGCATAGTGGGCTGCGGTAGACTTAAGAGAGCAAATTATACAAGTTGAGACGGAGTGGGGGCATAAACATGTTGGAAACATGCTTGTTGAGAAAGGGAATGAATTGAAATTATTGGTTTTCACAACTATTGATCTACATGTAATGGTTTTTTTAATGGCAATCCTTGTCCAGTTGTCCCTTATGTCCTCTTCAAAAGATTCTATTTTTAGGTGGGCACTGACCTCTTCGACCTCGGGCTATATTACCTATCAAATGCTGGATAGTTTCTTAGAGCTTGTTGCGTGTATAATATAATATCTGCCGTATGCAGAATCAACCATATGAGCTGCATCTCCATTTGTGGGTCTATCAAGCTGTGGCTGACTACTTGACCTTTTAATCCAATGAAAGGCATTTTCAGTTTTACGTGGTTCTTACACTATGAAATTTATATGAAAGTCAGATATACATAATTTTATTTTTATTTTTCACTGGAAGATTGTTCTTACAACTCCTCTTGAAGTAACCTTTAACATTATATCAAAGTAACCTTTACCAAAGTCAGATATACCAAGACTTGCCATTGACCTCCTACTTCTATACAGGTATTTAAACCATTGTAACATCTAAGCAACAGATAGACGAAGTCATGGGGTTTCACGGACCAAAAAGACAGAAAAAAAAGGAACCAAGAAAGGGTCATCAGCACACCATTACAGAATAAGAATGCTAAATGTTGGGAAGGAAACATTAATTTCTTCTTTTCATTTCTGGATTCGCTCTAGATAAAGTTTTTGTTTTCATATTGACCACATCCTCATCGTTTATACTGCCTAGGTACCCAGATATTGGAACCCTGAAGCTGAATTGCAAGTAGGTTCCATGCTTGCAGAAGCATAGAACCAGAACACTGTGTGAAAGAACTTCAAAACCATCATCACTCATCTCATCTATTACTTGAGCAAGTCATGAAATAGACTCTGTGCTTAATATGGCAATCCATATTATATAAGCAGTCAACAAACTTCATCACGGTTGTACCCGTAGAGCAAATAATGATGGATTTCTATTGAAATGGGACTGGGATGCAACAGTACAAGTTCTTGAGGAGCTGTTTTGACAATGAAAAGATACATACAACAACAATCATCCAAATAAACAGTTCAGCCCGCCTTATCTTCTTGGTTAAATTAGACCAACAAGTAGCAGAGGCCATGTGACATAATTACTTTAGTGGCAATTTCTCTAACGAGTATTTCTTTAGTCTTCCATGACCTTCCATTCCATTCTTCAGGCAACTGCAAACAGAAT
This sequence comes from Bruguiera parviflora, assembly GCA_019804595.1. NCBI lineage: Eukaryota > Viridiplantae > Streptophyta > Magnoliopsida > Malpighiales > Rhizophoraceae > Bruguiera > Bruguiera parviflora. Next base: position 1,757,875 of record CM034047.1, on the reverse strand, counting down.
GTTTGGCCACCCAAGGAAACTTGGAAGTAAGGGGAATAGAGGCATTTAACATAACAAGTTCCAAGAGGCAACTTTGTTATCAACTGTTGCACGATGATTTCCGATGCTTCATGCACTGCTGATCATGTCACGAGCACTTTCATCAGCTGCCAAAGATTTGGGGGGGTTTTGACTAGTCTTGATCGGATAAGAAGCCTCCATTGCAATGCCACATTTGCCAGTATGTGTGTCAACTACATTACGCTGTATCCGGATGTAACCTGCCTCACCCCAGTTGCTGCCCCATGAATTTCTTACAATCCAGTAATCCAGACCATTTTCTGTGCCATACCCAACAATAGCAACACCATGGTCTAGAGCTGACCCACATTGACCAGTGAACACACCCTGAGAAAGCCAAACAAAATTGCAAGTGCCATTATCAACGAATTAGCAATTGTTGTTGAAAGCTAAGATGATTAGCATTTTCGTGAATCATTTTCCAAGTGACACCCCAATTATTCCAATCCCAATATTTCTATGATCCTCATCAGCTGTTATTGACGGGAATTGAATTGAAAGCTCCAATCATGAACTCCTATAACGACCCTAAAAACAGGAACTAACTTACCCGCTGGTAGAATTGTAAAGCCATGCCACTGGCTTCAATGGCAACACTGACAGGCTGATGTGCCACAGCTTTCTGCAATGCCTTCTCATTGAATGGCGCAACATCCTCGTACCCATCAATGGTAACAACCTTAGCATTCTTCTGCAGACGTCCACAACGAGAAAATAAACCCACGAAAGCTTAATCAATAATATATATATATATATATATATATATATATATAAAAGAAATAACTTTATCACGCGAACATTTTTTCTTTTTTTTTTCTCAAAAGATGGAAAATTCGCTCACCTTAGCTGTGTCACAAGTGCTGGAAGCGCCAAGGTAAGGATAATCCTGTTCGGTGTCCATGCCACCATTGTCCATGATGAACTGGAAGGCGTAGTCCATGAGGCCTCCATCGCAGCCAGCATTGTACAACCTGTCGCAGTCCACCAGTTCTTGCTCTGATAGAGACACTAGCTCCCCAGAGAAAATCTTGTTTATTCCTTCCACCGCAGCCACCGTCGAGAACGCCCAGCAGCTACCTGGACCACGGCCCAAAAAAACGGAGCCTTGTTAGACATATTATCTCGAACCAATAATATTTCTGTTGCCACTATGAAATTATTTTTTTTCTAAATGAAAACATATTTGGGCTTGGATTCACATACATCAAGGCACGTTTGGTTTGGTATATCAAATCTTGATATTATTAGATTTTATATTTATCAAATTTTACATATATTTATATATATATATATTTCACATTTTAAAAAAAATTAGTTCGAGTCATTTGAGTTATAACTCATTTTAATTTTAAATTATTTTAATTTTAAGTATTTCGTGCTGCAAGTCATTAACCCTCTTGATCAAGGTAAGTTTGATCCGATCAAATCAAATTACTTGGATCAGACAACTTTATCCCACGAGTTGGGCTTTGGCGGTCAGGCTAGGCCCATCCCACACAAAATCAGTTCTATTTTTAGAGATAGAGACCACAAAAATTACACGTGGTAAGGCTAACGAAGTCTGAAATAAGAATCCATTCCACGTGCCGACCGAAGAGTTCCAAAGCTACTGGCCTCACAGCTACCATTCTGCACGACCAGAAGTACAACTACCGTTCCGCCGCCAACCAAGTCGGCAACCCAAAAAAAAAAAAAAAACACTACTCGAACATATCAATTGCAATTCCCAAGATCCTCACCACATCAACCCTTCTTTCACTTGCTTCCGATGAACGAAAATCGGCTCTAGAATTAGATATTTAGATGATTATAGGGTATAATTTCTCGTGACTTTTTCCTGTATTATTGGGAAGAGATTCTTAGCAATTTTAGTATAAATAAGTCTGCACTTTAACAAAACTAAGAACACGGATTTAGTCTAGCATGAGAAAAAAAAAAAATATATATATATATATATACATATGTCCCGTTAAATGTCGAGAATCTTAATTATAGAGTATTTACCCTTGAACGGCAACAAATTAAAGAAAAGTTTCAAACAAAAACTCCGAATTGAGTCATCTCATCTCTTACAACATCTATAGGCAGAAGAAAAAAAAAAGAAAAGAAAAAAAGGGGACAGTAAAATAAGCAGTTAATAATGATGCACAAGAAAATGAAGAATTAATTATTCTCTACTTACCACAAGCTCCTTGATCTTTGACGGGATTAACAGCTCCCTTGTTTCTCCAATCTACCAGCACCGGCAACTTGTCGCCGGCCTTGAAAGCGTACCTCTGACTGGGGTTCTTGGCCTTGGTCAATCTGCGCTTAGCATCACTCCTGGCTCCCAAGAACTCGGCACGGTATTCTTCGTTGGTAAGATCGGCAAACCTAGTCAATCCAACCTTGTAGGTGCGGTTCTGGGAGTTGTGTTCGTCGATGAACCTCAGGTTATTCTTGAAGATCTCGAACCTCTTTTCTTTCTCTCCAATTCCGTTGTATGCTTTGCCCTGCTTCGCAAGCCATTCCTCGTACATGTCCATCACTTCCTCGTCGCTTCTCCAGCTCGATTGATCGCGGCCTCTATGCATGTTATTGTAGTTAAGGATTGACGTGTCCAAGGCAGATGACACACCGAAGAATAGAAAGAGAAGGGTTGACATGGCGAGCGCCATTTTTTCTTTTCTGTTTTTTTTTTTTTTTTTTTTATGCCAAGGAAGAAAGAAATTGCAAAGGACAGAGAGAGAGTTGTGAAGAAAAGAAGGACAGAGCTATGCGAGTTTTATAATGGCAACTGAATGGTTTTGAAAATCCAAGTGGGCAAAGAAGATAGAGGAGGAGCAGGCTCGTAGAAATAGGAGTAAAAGGCAATTCTTATGGCTTCTAGGTTCGTTCCTGGTCACCAGCTAGCAAATATAAATAGATGGCAACCCGAATCATTTGGTAAACTGTAATTCCTAATTTAACCTTATATGTAAATACAATCGACCATGGTTGTATTCCTTAAGGGTTCAAACCCCATTAATCCCTGAAAGTTTCCAATTTGGATGTTATCTATGGCGTGTCGTCAACAGAACCACCCCTGGTCTAATGTATTACCATGTTGCCAAAAATGTATTAGTGTTAAATAAAATAAAAATAAAAATAAACACATTGATGGGATTGACGTGATTGATATGAATGTTGTAAGGTCACAAAGTGTTCCCTCGAAGCTAATTCTCAATCAAAAAAAGAAGACTTAAGTTTCACAAATCAAGTTGACTTCACTCAGATTATTTTTAGTATTGGATGCATGTTGGGAATAATCCGATTGTATTTATAGTTACCAATGTATATTAATTTTGATATCTTTTATTTTTCAATGTGACATTTATTAAGTGCATATATTCTATTGTTCCGAACATGTCTCTTATCATTTGCAAATATTATTTTAGGACGGTGACTAATTTCCGGAAAAAAAAGCAGGTATTTTTTCCACTCCAATATTTAATAACTTCTTTTTTAAAATATTATTTCAATAAATTATATGATATCTCTTATTAAATTTTGAAATATATATTTTTTAGTTTATTTGTATTAGTGTATAAAAAAATTAACTATTTTTATAGGTTATTAATTTTTTATTTTTATTATAATTAATAAAATTTTATCGAACCGATAGAAATATAAAATTTTATATATTACGTAATAATAATTAATAAATTTTTTAATATAAATTGAATTTAAATAGTATAATTAACACATTAAGTAAATTTAAAAAATAAAATAAAATAATTATAAAAATATTTAAATATGATGAATAAAATTAATTTTTTTATTTTAATTAAATAATAAATATAAAAATTATATTGGAATTCTTAAACTTAACAAAAGCTATTTTGTATGCATCCTCTCCTGATGTTAAATTTGTTCACACTTCTATATAATTGTATTTGAAATATGCATGTAATTATGTCGATATAAAAATAATATATTTAAATAAATATTAAAAAATTTTATATTATATATAAAAATTAATACAATATAAAATATCTTATATATAATATAAAAATTATTTATATTTATTTAAATTTATTATTTTTTGTGTACACTTAAAATATTATGTTCTAACCGCTATTATACATAATGATTCACAAATGACAAATGAAGGTGGATACATATATGCACCATTTTTCTAGCATTCTAACAATAAAAAATGTTAGATTCTTGGAAGCCCGTATGCGATGACTCTTATACGTGGTCCATAATAATTAATAGGCAATTAGGTTGATTACGTGAAAAATATAAGTAACAGTGTATTATTCTCAAAGTGTAAAATACAAGACGACGACGCTATCCTTTGACCAGCCAAAAATGCTTTCGACAATGGCTTTGTCCGCTGACAAAATCATTTTACCTTCTTCTTCTTTACAACTATTGGATGCGCTTGATGAATATGTAGCTTACTTTTTGGCTAACTGATGGTAAGTGTCACTGGCGATTTTGTCTTAATTTGATCCTTTGCTTCAGAAGTTCGTTCTGTATTTTTGTCTCTCTCATTTTTTTAAGTTGTCTCACTAGATTTTTTTTTTTTTTGTTTTTTAGTCCTCTGAAAATTGGCCATGGATCCGTCGTTGCATAACCAGACAGCCCTGGCCTGGCTACATTCCCAAACCGAATCATCGCACTTCCGGTCTTCTGATTCCGGAACAAATACTAAACCGATGACTACCTGTAGATAATCTTTCGTTGCGATTCATCTGCCAGCCCAAAACGTTCTATCAACCTGCTAATCAGTAACGTGTGATACATTCATGGTCTAATCCAACAAACTTTTGAGTTAAATGATTTCTTAGTATGATTATCAAAATTAAGAGTTTTTTGAATTCAAACCACAGAAAATCCACGTCCGAGGACATAGAATTTAACACTCATCTATCAGTTTGATGTTTAGCTTCACCTTGACTCGACAATGCAGATAATCACATCAAGTTTTGAACTATTACAATCATTATAAATTATTTATAACCACCAACATCACTTTGCAATAAACGAAAAATTTAATTTCAATGGGTTTCATTTCAATCGGATTCGACAGCCCAGCACAAACTCTGTATTTCCATTTAGAATATCTTTGGATGAGTTCCTGTGCATATCAGATACAAGTGGACCTCAATCCCGGTAGAATGTAAGCTTTTCCCGAAACCAGAACATAATTCATCCCAGGCATGTAAAATAAGTAGGTCAAAGGAAATAATAAGAGACTTTATGTAGGTTTGAAACGCAGCCAGGCATTGTAGTTGCCCTAATTGTAACAAGCACTCTCTTGGATGTGATTTCCATTCAGAAAGGTTATGTGCCTTTTGTCTTTACCTCAGTTTTTCCTTGATGTTGAGGTCTGAGGCCTCAAATGGAGACAATAATACATGCTATCAGATGTGGTTGACTGGGAGTTTCAGTGTTCTGCAGTTAGCCTTGCAGAAACCTGCATATCCGACTTTTGCTTCGTGCTTTCTCTTGTTTCTTGATCTCGATGATCGAGTCTTTGTCAAATGATTAGTGGTGGATTCTTGATTATTACTGTCAAACTTTTCACTAGAAGGGAGTTCGGGAGGAGCACCTGGCCAAGGAGTTAGTTTGAATGACTCAGTGACTTCCTAAGGTGGATCGATTATCCATCTATAGGCAGCACAATGAAGCAATTTCAGCATACAGGAAAATCCATCCCGTTGAGAATATTACATATATGCTTGTTACATATAGGAGATAATTAAAGACCTTCAAATGTTCATTCTTCATGTCTTAAAGAGTCTGAGGAAGTCATAGTTGTTAAAATTTCTGAGATAGCAAGAGAGCTGCTCGAAAGCAGTTGATTTAAGGAAATTCAGTAAGGGGTATAAAGTTGATGGTTGGTGATGACTGCCAGTTTTGGACACAGAAGGATCTCTCTGATGCTTACTTACTATTTTGATAAATGCAACTAAAGCTGGATTACCACATATGCATGCAATAAAATTGCCAGTGACATGAGGAATCTATGCAATTACCCAAAACAATTCATAATGAACTAATGATCACAGTTTCCTGTTGCCCAAGCTTGGGGAGTCTCTTTTACAACCTTGCCCAAGCTTGTCGGTTATGAGACCCAATCCAACTCAATCACACGCTCAGTTCTTGATATATGGAACTGCATTAGTCACATCCTCAACTCAGTTAGGCTTGTAATTCATGAATGCCAAAGTTTTGGGCATTTACATTGAATCACATAGATGTTCAGAAAAACACTTTCTGTACGTAAAACTAAAAACAAATCAATTACTGAGTTGTGAAGCCATCGTTGAAGATTAGCATCATGGTTGTACAACAGAAGGTCAATTACAGTCCCTAAGCCAGTAAATGGGTAACACAACAGTGAAGATATAGCAATAACCAAGAATAAAAAGCTCACCCCGGAGGAAATTTGCTATCAGTGCGTGCTTCAACACGGAGCCACCAAAGCAGAACTTGTCGTCCACAGCTGCCAAGTGGCTCAACCATAGAAGGGTCTTTCAGGAGTGCTAGAGGACTTTCTATATCCTCATCAACAAAACTCAAATCACTAATCCAGTCTGGCTTATCTTCAGCTTCTTTTCATAGCAACCCAGCCCATTCAAACTTCCTTGGCAGCACAGTGGCCCTATCATCGATATAAACTGCACTCTTTCCCTCAAATGGCAGGGTATTGAAAGTGTGCCAACCAACAAACTCGTTAGATGCATTACAAGCCGGACCTTGCACAGGGATTGGCGACTTATCCTCTACCCCACTATTAACCATAGCCGTGGTTGACTTATCGACTTCGGCACCTCCCGACGAACAAGAATCCCAACAGAAACGGCACCAAACCACTTGACATTTTGAATCACATCAAAATGCTCCATACTATGCATGCTACTATCATCAGCAAACATTACTACTCCGTCGAGCTTCTGCTCTCTCACAACTCTGCTCCACCAAATAGTACATATTCAAGCAAACAATCTAAGAACAATGTACATAATTCAATTCTCAATTAGCAGGTGAGTTCAAATGCAAAAGTCAAACAAACTTCACCTCAGAGCATGAACCCGCATTTCAGACTCCAACGCATTCCTTCCCTCCCAAGTATTTGGCATTTTCTGATCAAATCCTATGTGGATAGTCTTGACTCCGGATTTCGCAATAATCGAAGCAGTTTCATTACTGACACCGCCGGCCTCCACAACGACCCGCACGACGTCGTACGGGACCAGCATCAGCGAATGCATAACGCCGGTTATGTGCAGCGTCTGCAAAGTCCGTACACAAGTAGGCGTGACCGCGATAACGGTCCTGGGGGTTTTCACACCGAACTGAATCCTATGCACTCTCTGTACTCTCTCGATTATCTGATGCGCCTTCATGACCTCTGCCGGGTTCGGGTGGGGCCATGGCCGGATACGAATCCCGTGCCGCCCAACCACAACTCTAGAGCTAGAGCTAACCGTCTTGTTAATTGCAAGCACTTCGAGGTTGGAGTTGAGATTTTCCGGGACATTCAGCGGACTGGCGGGGTCGTCTGCGATAGTGGTGGCGAGCTGGCGGAACGGTGCGGCGTAGAAATTGCCGGTGGTGAGGAGAAAGAAGAAGACGAGGCGAGAGAAGCGGAAGCCGAAGACGAGACTGATAAGGCAGCAAATGCCGTCTAGGAAAAGCCGGAAGACGGCGGCGGGGGACTTGACGGTGGTGTCCTGGGGAGAATCCAGCGGCGCCGATCCTCTGAAGCTGTTGCTCCGGCGGTTCGTGTAGCTCTGCTGCAGCAGCGCCGAGAGCTTCATCTCTCTCTCTCTCTCTCTCTCTCTCATTCAGCGGCGATTCTCTTTGTTGAAGTTAGAATGCGAGGAAAGTGAAAGAAGATGGAGATGGAGAGGTGCTTCATACAGAGTTTGGTTCGTATCATTACGTATTTCAAATTCTTGTCCGAACGAGAGAGAGAGAGAGAGAGAGAGCGCCAACGGAATTAAACTTAAGGGCTTGAATTGACTGAGGTTATTATTATTATTATTATTATTATTATTATTATTATGTTGGATTTACCACAAAACACAGGTCAATTTTTAGTCGAATTGAAAGTGGAATATTTGTAATTGGCGACCAACAATTGCAAGAGCTGCGATGCATTGTGCTTTCATTTTTATTTTTTTATTTTTGGTTGTTCTTAGTTCTCCTAAAAGCTCAATCAAGTATTAAACGTAAGCCAACAAATGGTATAAAATTGAACATCTCCAATTTTCCGTCTTGGTGACCCAAAAAAAAAAAAAAAAACAAAGGTAAAAAACTGACCAACTTCATGATCCTATGGTGCATGAGTAATAACAACAGATTAATTGCCATTTATGGGTCCATAAGACTTCGTTTTCTTTGCCATCATCATCAAACGATAATGACTCTTATTTTTTTGGGTTTTGAAACTTTACATTGGAGCCCTCATAAACACCGTTACCAATTACTTGCGTAAACATTACAACGCGAAGCATTCGCTATAAATGACGGGCGTTGTGGTTTCTAATTCTAGAGTTTTAATTATCGTGCAACACTTACCCTTTTAAGACTAAAAAACAAAAAAGAGCCGGAGCTTTGCTAAGCATTTTGTCTATGTTCTGAAAGACTACATATCAGAGATTCAGAACCGTGATTATTAAAAAAAAAATAAATAAAGGTATTAATCTACTGGGAGTGGACAGAGGTGTTTGGGCCCAACTTGAACATCAATCGGGTCAAAAACTACTATAATTTTTTGACCACAATTCAAATCACTTGCCTATTTTCAAAATGAAAATCTTTTATTCACGCAAATTTTATGGAGACAAATAAATATAAAATAATTTTATATTTTATTATAAAATATATAAATTATTTTATATTTATTTGCATTTATAGAATTTTCTGTCCATATATCGCCATCCCGAAAAAGAAAAATATGGTATAACCGTATTAAGTTTATTTCTTTCAATCTAATTTAAAAAAAAAAAGAGAGAGAGAAACGTAATACATAACAATATCAGGTACTTTGCTTTTGGGATCCTTTTCTCTCTCTCTCTCTCTCTCTCTCTCTCCCTCTTTCTTTTTTCTTTTTTTCTTTTTTCCAGCAGACAGGAGCAATTGGATCCTCCTCGATTTTGTTCTCACTAATACGTTTAATCTGCAAACCCCAATTATTAGGAAATTTTACATGAGACTTTCGGGACAGTGGTATTATCCTGATCCTTTTTGCTTTATAGGTTTTTTTAAAAAATTAATAAAAAAATAAAAATAATTATAATAAACAATCAGTGAGCATGGTACATATTTTTCAACTTCCTAACCAAAATTTATGTTAAGATAATAAGCCTTGGTTGACTTTACTGCGAATCTCAATAACAAAAGAAGGGGACAAAGACAAATGAAGAAATCTAAAATTACATAGGATCATGCAAGTGGCCATACCAACTTGCTTTCGGTACCGCAAAGTCAATGCTTAGGCGGCAAGCGAACTCCCAACCGTGCGAATTTGACAATTTTGCACCCGTGATATCACATGAAGTTGTGTAATTCCTGCACGTGCCGAGTATAAATTGGAAAAAAAAAATCAAATATTTTCTTCAGTCGTTGAGTTTATTATTTATATCAAATAATTTGTATGTATTCAGCAATATATGGTCAAGACAAAAAAGAAAAAGGAAGCATTGAATTCTATTCTTTCATTAAGACTTTCTAGTTTTGTATCAATACTCAATTAGTGGTTATGTGAATTATTTTCCCTTTTTTTTTTTTTTGTCCTTCAGTTGAAGTGAGAATTAAAGAATTAATTATGAATGAGTTCTAGAGTTTAAACCCAAAATCTCATCAAAACTTTATACTTTGTAACTGCTGAACTATATATCTACTTGTTCATTTTTCATGTTTTAAGTCAACAATGGGATGCAAGAAGTTATGATTTGTTGCGTGCAACGTCCGCCAAAGCAAAACACTCTTATTATTATTAATTTTATTTTATAATAAATCTAGGAATCTTCATTAATATTCTATTAAGATTGCAAATTCACATCTTATTTTACACGTAAGATCATAGCTACAAGGACACCAAACTATAATTCCAAACTCCCCCTCTATAAGTATATATACACATATACATATACGTATACATATGTGCGCGGTTGTGTGTGCGTGTCTAGAGAGAGAGAGAGAGAGAGAGAGAATAGGTTAAGAAACAACATAAAAGAAGGGAGAACCAAACAGCACTAGAGGCATAAGTACTAAAATTTATGGACTACTTGGATCGAGTGGTTAGAAGGTAACCTTTCTCAGTGGTATCGAGATCCAGAAAATCATCGTAAAAACAGAAAAATCCATCATTCTATGGCCATGCAGGGATGACACTGTGGTGGCTGGAAGAAATCAAATGGACCAAATTCTAGATTAAAGACCACATTCCACCTTCTTCAACAGAAAGAACCATAGAGAGATGAATTATTTACTTGACACCTGTTATGAATTGGTGGAGTTCGGTGAACCAAATTCTGTTTGACTCGGTACAAAGAGTTTGCGTTTAACAAAATATAAGTTTTTTTTTTCTTAATGAATTAGTTATATTTCAATTTAGAATTTTGTGTATACTCATATAATTACACAAACATTTTGTCAAGGTAAATAAATTATTTAAAATAATTTCTTTGTACTTCTTCTTTGAGTTAATAAATTTATTTTTTCTTATTTTTTTTAAAGATACCTTAAGATTTAAAAGGTAAACCAATAATTCTTATATTCTGTCAGAGTTGTCAAAATTAATGAGTTAGATTTATGGGTAAAATGCTGATGTTTTATAAAATGTCAGTTTGTTCTTTTCCCCCCCTCCCTAATTTGATCCGGCATTTTCTTTCACTAAAAATTAGCAACTAAAATTAATATAAGCCGTTAAAAAAAAAAGGTAACAAAGAAGAATAAGCAAAGCATGCCTCCAATCTGACCATTCCTGGAAAGGACGTTGATGCCCAGTGGTTGTTGTCCAGGTTCATTTGAATAACCAAACATTGTTCAGAAGGAAACAAAAAACCAAAGCAAAAGCCCAAGATCTAATGGAATCTCGTGAGACTTTTGAGCTGTTTTAATTGGCTTTTCTTAATCGTCGTTTAGCCATGTGGTAGCTGTACGTTACTGTAACTGTGCCCCAGTTGTCGTTGCCTGATGATAATACGACGAGCTTATGGTCAATCTACTGTCGCACTTATGTCCCCACTTATCACGTGCTGTCCCTTGCCTCATTGTCGATGATCTGTGTCTCGTGCTTTTTCTTTTTCTTTTTTTTTTTTTTTTTACAAAACCTTTTTCCTGCTTTGTAGGCTAAACAATTTTTAATTCTATTTAATTGGGGGACGGGCGATTTTCCAACGCAAGGCTGCTAGGAGGGAATCTCCCAATTATTCGTAAAGTGTAAAGAGGAATTGGAAAATCATCATTAACAAATTTTAATTGAGAGTTAAATTTAATTCAATCTTTCGATTATTCGTTAGCCCCGACCCAAGGGTTGCAGCCGAGATCCTCAAATTTGCACTCTTTTTCGAGAAAAATCAGATGACAAGAACTAAAATTAAGTTCATTGGCTTTTGGGCCCAATCCTTTCTAAATCTTCTACCTACTAGTTGGACCAGAGTACAATATCCTCTAGTAGCATTCACCGAACGCAATCATAGTCTTTCTCGAGTTTCACGGTCTATATTGTTAATATTCAAATAAATAATAAGATTTACTAAGTTAAGCGTTTTTCTAACTCCATAAATAAAAAGATTTTTACTTTTTACAAACAAAAAAAAAATGTTTCTCACACTTTTTTTTTTTAACCCTCTTTATATAACTTTGTTCTTAAATATCTTACTAATTTAAATATTAAAGTATTAATATTTGACTAAAATATGACACCCCTTAACTTTTTTTCTATTTTAAAGTGTCAGATCTGAGCTCTGCCCGAAAAATCCCCTCACCATCCGCTATTAAGGCTTGACTATTTATGCACAATTAGACTTAAAAACATATATTGAAGACTATTTTATTGGTTAGATTTGAAACTTAGGGGAACTCTTTTCACAATATGTAAATCCAACTGACATGCGGAGGCCAAGCTTGAAGTTTACGTAGTTTGTATGCTGTACGTAGAGCACGCCTATTAAATCGATGCATTTTACAATCGAATTGCTACATTCAGGAGGGACTATTTAATTAAATGAATAAAATATTATATATATTATTAGTATGTAGATGGACTGATATATATATATATATATATATTATTTTATTTGGGGGGAGTCTATCGTATATACGTGAAATTCAATTAATAAAGGAAACTTAGGAATCCTCAAAACTTGCATTACTATGGCATACAAATATAATATATAAAATTATAGTAATTCTTTAAGAAAACAAAATATTTGTAAGAGTTCAAATATAAATCTCACAAATCTACAAACGTGAGATTATCTAGAATTTAGAATAAAGTGATGCCCACTGGGTTGAAGTGTTGGAAAAATATACATGTTTCTTCCATCTCTCTCTAATTGACTATTAGCATCTAAATAATGACCCATTCTTAGTCCAGAGAGAATTATGACACAGTAAAAAATCAAATAATTCAAAATATAATATAATTTAAACGAAATTTCTTGTAATGCCAAAAACACATCATAAATGTTATTTATTGAATTACATTGTGCGGGCTGTACAAGGAGGTGTGTTATTACAATTTTACATCACTGATTGTTGACTTTTTTTTTTTTGGCACATATTGAATATTTTAAAATGTATCTAATTAAAAAATTAAATATTTATATTTAATATTTTTAATTTATATATTAAATATTTTTAGCATATGTATAATATACTTTATATATGTGTGTGTTATATTAAAAAATAATATAATAATAATGATAAAATAAATATTATTTATTTTATAAATTATACTAATTATTTTAAATTATAATTTCTTAAATATATATATAACAGTTCGTATTTATATTATAATCGTATCATAATTTTTAAAAGATTTATGTATTTTCGTATCTGTATCGTAAAGTATTGTGGCTATGCATCATAGGTAGCTAGGTAATGACACTTGTCGCGCGTGCGGTAGACAGCAAAGCAATCATGAGTCGTGACAATATGTAAGGGTTGAATTTAGGCGAAAATCAAAAGTCAAACTATATCATGCTGGCAAGCAGCAACTGGCAAATGGCTTTCTCGAACGTCCACACACGACCCGTGTCAGACGGCCCAAAGAAGCTGCTTTGACCCGGCGATGGAAATTAGCCGGAATGGACCCCACATATCACAGACGGTCAATGTTCCAAATATTAAATAAATAAATAAAATCACAAATTTACTAAACTCACAGCTGCATCTTGTACGTCGACAGTATCCAAAGACTACCACCTCCACCCACAATTAGAAAAAGAAAAAAAGAAATATAAAATTATGATAAATCGTTGGGTAGGACCCTACTCAGACCTGCAATTTGACGGCAATTTTTAGAGTGTCAGTGACCTACTCACCAATAGCCGATGCCATCATTTTGACCAGACGCCCAATGCCATTCCCCCTCCTGCCCTTTTATCAACAGCCAACCTCGCTCTATTTTCCTTGCACAAGCTTCTCTCTCTCTCTCTCTCTTTCTCTCTCTCTCTGTGTACTGCTCTCCTTGTTATTATGGCTGCAGAGCTCATAGTGGGCTACAGGAACGACGTTCTTCTAGCCAAAACGGAAGAGAGCGCGGTCCAAGAAGCAGCCTCTGGGCTGAGGAGTGTTAACAGACTTATAGGACTGCTATCCCAACAAAACCAAGAAAATAATAACCAAACTTCGGCAGACTCGTCCACGGATATTGGCATGGACTGCAAGGCAGTTGCTGATGTCGCCGTTTCCAAGTTCAAGAAGGTCATTTCTCTTCTGGGTCGGACCAGAACCGGCCACGCTCGCTTTAGAAGAGCTCCTGTAGTTCCTGCTAATGATACCACTGCTACTTCTGTGAAAAAAAGCAAAGAGAGTCAAATTGTTGATGAATCTAAAGTCTATTATGCTACACCGATCCAGCGGATTCCGCTGCCAGCAACTCTCAACTTTGTTTACTCCTCTGCGGGGGACTCGCTTCTGTCTTCATTGACGGATGATACTGATAACAATAAGCAGCCATCATCTTCTTCAGCGTTTCAGATTTCGAATTTCTCCGGTGTCTGCTCTGCTGGAAAGCCTCCGCTTTCGTCCTTCTCGTCGAAGAGGAAGTGCAGCTCTGAAAACTTTGGTTCTGGCAAGTCCGATGGGTCTTCTGTTCGATGCCATTGCTCCAAGAAGAGGTATCCCTCTCTGTCTTTCAAGGTTTCTTTTTTTTCCTTCTTTTTTCCACAGCGCCTGTTGTCATTTACTTAAACTAGATTTCAAACTGACTGGTATTTGCAACTTCTGTAGCAGGAAATTGAGATCCAAGAGAGTGGTGAGAGTTCCAGCAATCAGCTTGAAATTGGCTGATATTCCCCCGGATGATTATTCGTGGAGGAAGTACGGACAGAAGCCAATTAAAGGGTCCCCTCATCCAAGGTACGCTGATATATACTTCCGTTTTCAAACAGTGAAGTAGAACATTTGACGTGGTTTCGACTTGTTCAACAAAAACTCCTCTTGCTTATGTTTTACAGAGGTTATTACAAGTGCAGCAGCGTGAGAGGTTGCCCAGCACGTAAGCATGTGGAGAGAGCTTTGGATGATCCATCCATGCTGATAGTCACCTATGAAGGAGAACACAATCACAGCCTATCTGTTTCAGATACAACAAATTTCATACTGGAATCCTCATAGATCGTCACCAACCAATCATTCGTAATAGAAGTAGCGATAGACACTCGTGGTGGTGGCTAGTGGATATAGCTCCGCTTGAGCTGTATAATGAAGAAACTAGTCCCACTTTTTTCTTTTTTTTCTTTTAATATCTCGAAGGAGATGATTAGTGGGGCTAGTGCATTCTCTGTTAAAGTGACGTGATTCCCTCAGGCTTTTCTTTTATTATTATTATTATTATTTTGGGTAGATCCACTGAATGAACCCATTTGGTGTTTAATTAATCCGGAAAAATGTGTAAGGATGGAAAGACGGTGGATTTGGTAATTTGGATCTAGAATTCAAACTTAGAAGCAGCATGGGTTTTCCACTACGTTTCATTTGTTTATTGCTATTAGCTGTGTCTTTGGATCCTTCAGCCTCTTTATTTTTTTTTTTAAATGGATGACTATCCGAATTTCTTCCCATTGGGTTCTCTGATTGAACCGCAACTGCCAGAAAAGAGACGAAAGGAGAAGTAAAGAAAAGGACTTAGTCAAACGATAACGTAGAAGTGGCCCAGCGGCAGTGTGTCGTGTTTGAGAAGGTTGACTGGAAGAAAGGAAGTTGGCTGTTCGCCAGTTGGGTCGTCCATTAATATGCTTCTAATTTTGCTAGAAACAAGAAGAATAAGATTTAATAAAAGTTTTATTTTTTTCCCGAGAATTTAATAACAAGTCTAACTCCTCCACTAGATTTACCTCAATTCCCAACGTCACTAAAAGCAACCTAAATCATGGCGCACTAGCCAATCCTTAGTCAGCACTGTTCATCATCCACGCTTGTTAAGTGTCTGATTAATCTTCCAGATCTGGTAACAGTAGCATTAGATCAGTGAAGAAGAAGAAAAGTTGCAACGCGGCTGGACCATCGCTTTACTGCGTAAAACCAAAAGCAAGTAGATTGCAGGAATTTTTGAAGTAAATAATCAGGACAGGAATAATAATAATAATAATAATCCATACATCCCTTTTTGGAGAATAGAGCAATCTTTTATACTACACATCTCTAGAGATTTTTTATAGCTTTTCCGGACAAAGAGGGATAAGGAAAATGAAGCGTTTTCTCTTTGCTCTTTGAAGTGAATTTAGAACGAAAAATTGTCTTTCACTAGATTTTATACCCGCGTTATCAACTTTACCAAGTACTTAGTGGTTTTACTTAAAATTTGAAAATTCTAATTTGTAATTGTCCAAAAAACGTTTTACCACCAGTATCAAAAATTTTGGGAGAGAAATAAAAAATTGCAATGAAATTTTTATCATTTTCGAATTATTTTCCTTCTAAGCAAAACTAGAGGGAGTGTAATCTTGTTCTCATTTCCTAAACTTTATGAATCCTGCCATGAGAACGCTCAGGTACAGGTTGATATGCTGTTTTTTTTTGGGGGGGGGGGGGGAAGGGGGGGCACATGGTAGCCCAAAAGGCCAAAAAAAAAAAAGAAAAGAAAAACAAAGTTAGTAGGACTTGAACACGGAACTAAGAAGTTTTAACAGGAGTATCCCAACCCATGTTAAAAGCACGGAACCTAGTAGAGCATTTGAAGCTTTGTGAAATATCATATACCTCGTGCCATGAAGAATGATCCGTGGTCATATGCACGACGTATTGGGAGAGTGGTTCAGAATTCATCCTCAAGCAAGAGAGGATCTCGGTGAAAAAAACAGATTGACCTGTGAATTTCTATATAGCATGGTGGATCGGCTTAGAGAATTGGGTGTGCAGATTCCACCCAAAATGCTTCCTTTCTTTTCGATAAAAGAAGAAGAAATTGATTGTAGACACAAAATAGATGCATTCGTTAATGTAAGGATAAACTAAATATTAAATATAATAAAGCCGATACATTCAATTATTATTTAATTAGTTTTTCATTCTTGTATCTTGAATGTGTCTATTTTTCGTGTTGATTTTCATTTTTCTAGGAAGGATAAGGTATTTTGGAATATTTTTAAAAGAATAGAAAAGTTAAAAAAAAAAAAAAAGAGTAGTATTTTAGGGCAGCATGTGTTTTGAGTTTCTTCGGATCCATCTTGCCGCTGTCAGTTGTCATTCCGTGGATTCAAGCCCGTAGTTAATATACTTTGATTTTGCTAGAGACGAAAAATAAATTCTTTTTTTGCTTTTTTTTTTTCTTTCTTTCTTTTTTATTTTTGGCTCTGGAATCTAGCTAACAATTCCAACATCTTCACTGGATTTACCTCAGTTCCCAACTTCACTAAAAGCAACCTAAATATCATAGTACTCGCCAACCTTACTCAGCACAATTCATCGTCCCCACATCATAACTGCCTTATTAATCCTCCGGATCTGGTTGCCGTAAGAGAAGAAAAGTTTCAACATGATGGGATATTGCTTCACTTCCTAAGGCACCCAAAAGCTGTCGGATGGCACCACCCTCCTACTGCCTTGATGGCAACGCATTGGTCGTGCCAGATAAGGCTAGGAGTTCGAGGGCTGGTAGCTACAGCAGCAACAGCAACAGCAACACCAACCACATCAAATTAGAGGTATTTCAAAATACCTCTCTCTTTTGGGAAAAATAGACCAATTTTAAATTGGTACTTACAAATTTTTGTGTAGCTTTTCCGGACAGAGGAACTTTGCCGAGTACTAGTAGTCGTGGTTTTGCTTAAATTTGAAAATTGCAATTTAACAAATAGTTTTACTACAACCGAAAAAGAGGGGAAAATGAGAACTTGCAGTTAAAATTTTATCATCTTCATACTATTTTCCCTACAGTAGGAGTCTGACTACGGGAAGCGCCTGGGAATTTTGTTTAGATTGCCTCATTTCTGTAACTTCACGGCCTTCAATCCTTGTGGGATTTTTTTTTTTTTTTTTTGAATTGAAGCCATTGATATTTTAAATGAGAAGACCACTGATTCCGATCCCTGTTTGTGCTACTTGGTCTCCTCACAAGGTCTGCCATATTACAGAAGCTCAAAACCCGACTTTCACATTGTCGAGTTTATAAAAGATCTTTTTGTTTTTGCAGTGTGGAAGCTATTATACATAAATAAGCGGGTCAGGTTTCAATAAGAGTATCAATAAGTCACTTAGGAAACAACCAAAGCCCAGGACAAACTAAATTACCAATAAAATCAATGTACAAGAATGTTGAAGTCAATCTTGCCCTTGTAAGTTGGAATGATCTCGACAATTACTTGTATTTACATCATGGTAAGAAGATGCAGTGTCAAACGAAATTAGTTTGGACTTTGCTGACTAAATGCTCTCCATAAACAGCCTTACCAAATTTATGAACACCACCAGTCTTCTGCTTACAAATATCTAGGGGCTCTACTGCTGCATCATAATTGGGCTGTTCGTGAAATAAAATCATAGCATATGTAAGGGGATCATGTTTAGATGTAGGATTAAAAGACAGAAATTAATGGAGTTGGAAACTTGCCTCATAAAAATAAGCCACACAGACCCGATATTTTGGAGAGTTGTTGACAACTCTATGCAGAGTTGAATCATACAGACCATTGGACCAAATCTGCAGTTTACAAAGGTTATCCTGAGCATGATCCACTAGAAACTAAGAGATGCAAAGAAATCATAAGTCTGTTTCCATTCACAGCCACGTACCTTCAGCATGTCCCCAATGTTGCATACAAATGTCCCGGGAATTGGCGGAGCAGATATCCACTCGCCTGACTGGTTCCTCACCTTCAACCATTCATTTAAATCAGAAGCCAGGGAAAAAGTAGAGCGGTGGAGATTCAAAGTAGACATTTGAAATCAGAAAATGGAAAGAGGCCCAAAATATTGTTAAATCTGCTGACAATTATCGATTGGCTAAGCTGAAAGAAGTGCACTCCCAAATTATTCAGTATTCTCTGATGTACCATGAAAAGGCATATATTCACTCTGGCAGAGCAAGCACTTTGTATACACTACTTTTATGAGGAAAGCAAATGTGGATACAAGCCAATGAAGGGTCATAAGAGTAGAATTATACCTGGAGTGCAGTTATATCATCATCTTGATTAACCAATGTCAACAAACCTGTATGCAGCGTCATAGGAAGATTGAGATACGTAAACTGGATTTCACCAGCCAGTAGTCTTAAGGTTAATAGGCTTTACCATAGTCGGTGTGAGCTCCACTGAAATTATTTGGCCATTGGACATGAGCGGAAGAATTACAACACTAGGACATCAATTACCGAGCAACACAAGGCAAAGAGCAAAACATTACAGCCAAAAGAGGGCATTACCATCCTATGTCATTGTCAGGCACATCTTGGCCATTGGCACCAGACACAACTGGGTAACCTATAATACGGAAAACCCAAAAGGCATCTCCAGCTCTATCACATTCAAATTCATCTGCTGATCCACCCAATGCAAGAGCGATTCCGCGCATAATATTTCTTGAGAGGCCTGCCAGAACAAAGAAATAAAATTTTTAGAAGTAAGATGCAGAAGGCACAATGAAAAGACTCCCATTAAAAATGCATGCCTGTGCAAAGGCTGATATATTCCTCCATTAGCTGTTCGAAGTTTGGTGGGCTAAGTGGCCTGAAAATAAAAGTAGAAGATAAATGGTAAGCTGCAAACATTGGCCTCAGTGGTGAAACCTGGGAATCAGTACTAAGAACTCAGAAATTAGTAAACATAATAACATTGCTGAAAAATCACTTGAGCCTTTACATTTCAGTTTAGACTAATCAGTCTGAATTTGTTCAAAGGTGCCTTATAGATGTTAGGCATTGCCAGGCAAATAATGAAGGAAAGCAAACCCTTTTGGGGTCTGTGTTCCACCAGCACATTTCTCACTTGATGACCTTTTACCACATAGGGCTACACCAATATCAACACAAGTATCCAATCCTGTTTGAGATTTTTATGGCCTAGAAGTGAAACAATCAACCAAGAAAAAAAAAAAGAATCACCTATACAATATCAACACAAGTATCCAATCTTGTTGGAGATTTTGGTGGCCAAGCAGTGAAACAAGGAAAAAAAAAAAAGCAAAGACTGCAGCATTGTCCTCAACTATTATATGAAATTTTAATAAGGGCTTACCATTGATTGCATCCTTCCATAGGTTTGCCGAGAGCTCCATACATTCCCGGCTTTATTTCCCTATAACACTGTTAAAGGAAAGTGGAGAAAAATGGATATAGTAGTTCCGAAGTTAAAAAGGCAGCAGCACACTACTGTAACATCAATAACAATTCTACACACCTAACAAAAGAGATTAGCAACCCAGACCATCCCACACTTGCGTACCCAAGTAACAAGCATTGCAGAAGTATACTTATAAGAGAATTATGACGAAACAATAAATCATCATTGCAAATAACTCAGCTGCAACAGCAACATTTCTTAAAATATGTCACTCAATGTGTAAAGTGCAGATAAAAAGGAAAATAAACATGAAAGCCAGTAAAACATTTGGTTTTTAAAGTTTATTCTTTACTTCTGTTCCTATTTATTTATAGTTAATTAATTAAGATGCATAACAAAACATTTGAAGGATCATGTTTGTAGTATGTGTGGAATAAGGAAGAATTACATACATCAATTGCTTCATGCATATCAGGAATGCCTTTGGTTATATTTTCTCCAATTCTCTGATATCCCCTGCATTTAAAATTTGAGCTTGCTGCTTGAATGTATTCTACAAATGATAATGAAAAATGAAAACCAATAGACTGATGGCAGGCTATCTCAAAGAGAGCACCTGTATCCAGCAGCAGCAGTCATCTTGATCCTTAATTTCTCTTCACAGGGAAGATCAAAAAACTTGTGGGCTACCTGTTTAACCTCTTTAATGAGCGAATCTGGTATGCCATGGCCCTTCTGATCAGCCACAAAGTAACAAGGCACAAACAAAAATATAAGGTTAAGAGACAAAAACAAAAGCACTCGAATGGAAATGCTCGATGCAGACAATAATTGTACAAAAACTAGAATGTTATGTCAAGATAATTGCCAGGACCTCTTCGCTCCAAAAAACAAAACTACCATAAAATCCCATCTCTTTAAACCCGTCATCTAACACTTACAATACAGGAGAAATCAATGTACATCTACTACTATGTACACCACAACTGGCATTCAATTGAACAAGAAATTCTTTTTTTTTTTATTAAATACAAAATAAGGAAAGCACAGAGAAATTACCACGTAGAAGAATCCCGCTTCTCTACAAGCCTGGTCTAATTGTTTGACAACTTCGCATACTCCTTTGTCTTCAGCCATTTTAGGATCACCACACTTGGCCAGTAAAGGACTAATATCTGCCCAACCCCAGAAAGAAAGAGACAGCAAGGACAAAATCAATGTAAACCAAGACCTCGAAGAACAAGTTTTAAGCGACAAACAACGATGAATAATTAATGGGGTCGATTTTTTCAATGCAAGCAAAGATTTTTGAGGTAAAACAAACGTTTAAAAAACATTTGGAATTCTAATCAAATGACGTGAAAAGCTTGAGTTGACGAAAGCCCTTTTCCATTGGATTTTTTTATAGCCGAGAAACCAATAACCAAAAAATTACTGTCAAAAATCGAGTCTGACGAACGAAATAACTGAGAATTAGCATAGGAAAGCGGGGATGGGTGTTTCGTGTATTCGGTTTACCGATAATTGGGATAGTCTTGAAGACGGTAGCCATGGCTCTTTTGCTTTGACGATCTCTGCGAGAAAAGAAGCTCCCAAACGTTCCGTGTCTCTCAATCTCCCTGATTAGAATGAGACTTGGCGAGACAGTGGAGATGTGGCACGCGCGCATATCCTATTAATTTAATTCTCCGAGGACAAAATGCTTGCGGTGGCTTTTGTTGTTTTCCAACTTTGATGGTTGTTGTTTCCACGAGCAACTTACGCTGGAGAGCGTTCTCGATGGGTTTGGTTTCTTGTTTCCTTTTGGGCTAGTGGGGTTTGGTTTTGTTGCACTTGACGACTGATCTGAAATATATTAAGCACAAAATTTTCAATTGTGCGGTGGTAATTCACATATTATTATTATTATAATTGTTATATATTTGACATGTGATTACAAGAAAACAAGACACAGGCGTCTGTCTTGCGATCGAGTTACAACGAGTGTGATTGTTTTTAAGTGTGATTTCGTCGTTCGTATAATACATTGTAAGGAAGGGTAAAAAAATCTGATAATTTGCATCTCGACATAAAAACCAAATGGGACAACGATGAGGCTGATTTTGATGTGTGACTCCGGCAGAACCGGACGATATGCTCGTCCATTTTCTTCGCCACAAAATGCGCAAAGCATGCCATTGGACTCCGCCAAGTTCTCTCTCTACACAAGAATTCATCCACGCAACTTCTCTCCACATCGCTACAGTAACGATTCACGAACACGGGTCTTGGCATTGGCGCCCTTCGAGCTCCTAGCCAACGCGCCCGCGGTGAAGATTGGGGTCATCATTCCCGGCCCATAAGGCCCGTCGACCAATCTCGCACCCAGTCCACTTCGTAGGCATTGAACCCCGAAGACATGGATTTCGGGGTGCAACTCTTCGAGATAGGCGACGCACGGGAGAAAAAGAGAGAATTGGCTAATAATGACTTCTAGCATAATTGGTATCGGAGTTGTCTATAAAATTAAATGTCTTGAATTCAAATTTTAGTCGTAATTATTTTATAAAAAAAAAGAAAGAAAGAAAGAAAGAAAGAAAACAGAAAGAGAATTGACTTAAAAGATGGGTTTGCTCCAAGGGGGAAACAGTTGTTTGAAGAAATAGGGAATAAGCAAATGTAAATGCGACGTGGGATCATTACAATCAATCTTAGTATTATCCTAGAAACCTTATTAAAACTTGACATCAATTGAAGCCAATGTCTTTTTACCGGAATTATTTGGGTTGTTCCAGTGCAATTGTCATTCGCCATATAATTATAATCCTCCCCCATTTCTTGTATCTTTAATTTATGCCGTTTGAAGAAGATTTTGATCCAATTCGCAGTCAATAGCAGCAAGACAGAGTGGGTGCGCTGCAGCTAATGGAGAGAGGGTAGCTGGTACGAGTCCCATCGACCCAACAACCGATTACAAGCCGGAGACCCTTTTTCCTTCTTCATTTTAGTTTTATTTCTCAAGTAACCTCTTAAGAACTAAAACGTAGTGAAGAACATCGCGCGTTTAAACCCCCCCCCCCCCAAAAAAAAAAAAAACAAAAAAGAAAAAATAATATCTCAATACTTCAAACTCTTACATTATGGGGTGTAGATAAAAATCATATATATATATATGCAAGTTTATAATTATTTTTCATAAAAATTTGTCTTGGCAACCTGATAATGTGATCTCAATGTCACAATGCGCTGGTATCACGCCAATAAAATGAACACTAGACATGCACAGCGAGCCTTTGATGCTGAAGTAACTTAAAAGCTGTTCCCCCAATCTTTCCTGTTGGTAATCGTTGCTAACGAGGTTCTGAACAGGATCGATTAGTGGGCTGAAGATAGTGGGAGCTTCACCCGCGACGGGACTCACTAGTGTACGCGACATTCAGGTTAGATGTTTGCGAAACTGGTCTATGGTTACATTTTTTCCGTTAGGCTATCACGAACATAATGCAAATCCTTCAAAACGCACAAAAAAACATGGATCAATCGCAATGCACATCACTTAATATGGTATGACTTCATGGGTCCAAACATGAATGAATTCAGCAAGCCCACTAAAAAATTCACTAATGCATGTGTGACAATACGACGTCACCACGTGAGAACAGCCAGAGATGGGCCCCAATAGGGCATGGCTCTGTTCACGTATTAGCCGATCAAAGCCCAATTGGATTCGATTTCGATCGTCTTTGAATGCCCAATCAAAGGACCCACCATTATTTCGAGGCAACAAAAAAGAAATGATTAATTTACACAAATGCTGCTTGTATAATTTTTAATATTTTTTTACCAACACTTTTTTTTTTCATTTTTTCAAAAACAAAAAAAAAATAACAAAAAAGAAAGTTACAATGTAGCTTATTGACTATTACACTTGCAAGTATTATTCCCGCAACATTTCACCTCGCGGTTAAATTTGAGGAAATAACAATTTTAACCTCACCTATACGAGGACTGTATCCGTGCGGCCTTTGCCACGAAGCACAATATTTGTCAACGTCAATTACCGACACTCAGGGAGTAGTCTATCCCGTGTGCTTTTCCGGTGTAATCACACTGCCATTTGATCGTCGTAAAGGCATTCACTTCCAATTACAGCTCATTGTGTAATAGCTAGAAGCTTCATTCGTATTCTACAAGTTATAAATAAAAAAATTTGTTAAAATATATAACAGAATTAAAATATCGATCATCCTGATTGAAAACCATAAAATTCCATAATTTTAACCCAAATAACTCAACTTACGGTGCGGTGTGTCTGTCGATACGGTGAGGTACTTCTCCTCTATTAAAAAGAATATATATATAAAAGCAATAACTTCCATTATACGCTTTCAGCGTCAGTTGTGGATGAATCGCCATCATAATTTCCCTAAAAAAGGAACCGGATTTGACCTCGGTGGCGCAGTACAAGCCTCTTTTTCACGTCAATAAAAGCTATTAATTTGCAGACAATGGGCAAAAGGCAAAGCATTAGGCAAATTGGTTTGTGGTACCGATCGGATCACGCGATGTGTTCTTGTTAGCGTAGGGAGACGGGGAAGATGAGGCCTGCTTTTCAACGATGTAACACGATGATTGCTTTCCTAAGTTTGGCGTCTACCCCAAAGAACTTTCGATTAGCGAGGCAAAAAGTAAAGCGGCAGTACGAGTCCCTGAATGTAGAGGTTGGAAAAGTATGCCTACGCATAAAAGCTTTCGGCGAGTCTCCGCCATTGCCCGCGGCTTGCCAAGATAATTGCATTTGAGTTTTATTGAATGAACCTAATGGATTTGACTTATTTTATACGTATACTCAAATTATAGTTGTCGTCTCATCAAATGTATTTAAAAATTAAAAAATTAATTAATAAATAATAATAATAATAATATACTATAATATATTAAAAATATGTTTTGTAAATATATTTTTAAAGTATATCAAATTTATTGAATTTATCAAATTATTTCGGTTTTATTTGCGTCATTTTATATAGAACTAGTCTAGCTGTTAAAATAAGCGGTCTATTAAAATAAGTGGTCTACGCACTTTATTTGATCATTGAGAATCAACTATTTCTCTGAATTTTTCAATTTTGACGTGACATGTTTTTCTAATAAGAACCAAAAAAGAATATAAAATGATTTGCCATAAACATATATAACTATTTGATGGGGACAACGTTAAGAAAAAACATAATAATAATAATAATAATAATAAACAAATTGCTTCGAAACTAGCAGATGATCCACGTCAGTTCATCAGTCTTTTCATTTTTTTTTAATATTTTTTATTTTTGGTTCTTTTGGCCATGCAGCATCAGTCTTTCACCGTGCAAGCAACACGCAAGCCAAAAACTATAATTAAAAAAGTGCACGATTTCTAAGAATTGAGAAAAACTGCTTGCAAATGCAAGTTTATTATATACCTTTTTTTTTATATATATATATATATTTACCGCTGAATTTAGCCCTAGACGTATCGTCAAAGCACCGAAAACCATCGAGATAGAATAATTTGTAGTTTGCTTCTCTCGAAGGTCTCAACTCACCGAAATAATTTCCTGTCCAAGCTTTGGGTAACTTTATTGTCATGTTAAAAGGTGTTATGGACAGAACAAAAAGCCATGCCGTTTATAGAAACCAGGCCATAATTTGACCCGTAATGGGGATGTACTAACCTTTTATTTCGTAAACAACTAAAATGTATTGCATTTAAAATAAAATTTATTGTGTGTTTTTGAAAATATATGGTCTACCAAAAAAAAAAAAAAAAAACACTGGTTCCCAAAGGTAATGCACTCCCCTCTGTGGGTCTCCAGGTCACGGGCTCGCAGCCGTATGCCCCCACGGGAGTGACCCATCAATGTCAACAATCATGGCCTACTAATTTTTGTGCGGCAGCTCAGCACCTCGTGAATATGACCACGCGCGCCCGATGTCACCCCCCATCCTCGAGATGGGTTGGGTCGCTTGACTTAGACCCCTTGAAGCCAGCATTAGTCAAAAAAGTGTACAAATTATACTCATTCATAAGAGACCAATTACGCAATCGGGGAGGATTTTACGGAGACCCGATGGGACTGATACGTGCTATGCGCGAGAACTTTTTTTTCCTTTTTTTTTTTTTTTAAAGGAGAGAATGTGATATGTAGTAAAATTTTTTAAAATAAATAAATAAATAACGTACATTTTAAGTATTATATAATAATTAGTACATATTTTATATTATTTATCATATATTGTACACGTTTTAACGAGAAAAAAGAAAGAAAAGAAAAAGAAAGTTATTGTTTCGAAGCTGTCCCATGTATGATTCCATCTTCTCCATTCCTAGCTCCCACGTGACTCTTCCTGAATCCGAGCATAAACCCAGCCGCTCCACAACCCAGGACCACCATTACGACCGGCAGGAGCTGAAGCACCACTTCATTACACTCGAGACCAAACGAAAGCCCAACTTTTTAGTTGTTTCATCCCTTTTTCTCAGCAATGTCTCTAACCCACTTTGCTCTTCTCTTTCTGGTGCTCCCCAATCTCACGTGCGGCCTCACAGTCACAGCCACAAGTCCTTACCAAACGACATCCCTTCTCCCGTCCGACGCCGTTTCCTTGCTCTCGTTCAAGTCCAAAGCCGACTTGGACAGCAGGCTTCTCTACACACTCACCGAGCGCTTCGACTATTGCCAATGGCAAGGCGTCAAGTGCGGGCAGGGCCGCGTGGTGCGCTTCCTTCTCCAAGGGTTCGGCCTACGTGGCAGCTTCCCGCCCGACACCCTGTCTCGCCTCGACCAGCTTCGCGTCCTCAGTCTCTCTAACAACTCCCTCTCCGGTCCCGTCCCCGACCTGTCGGCGCTCTCGAACTTGAGGACCCTCATTTTAGACCATAACTCCTTCTCCGGATCGCTACCGGTTTCCCTTTTGTCGATTCACAGACTTATGGTTCTGGACCTGTCGTACAACAAATTTTCCGGTCCGATTCCGGTTCAGTTGTCCTCACTGGACCAGCTCTACTCGCTACGGCTCCAGTGGAACCGGTTCAACGGAACGGTTCCTCCCTTGAACCAATCGTTCCTGGCAAGCTTCAACGTTTCGGGGAACAATCTCACCGGTCCGATTCCGGTGACCCCCACGCTTGCCCGGTTCAACGCGACGTCGTTTTCCTCGAATCCCGATCTTTGCGGCGAGATGATCAACAAGGTTTGCAAGTTGCGCTCTCCGTTCTTTGCCTCATCATCCTCCTCGAGCAATGCCTCCTCCTCGACGGCGCCGCTCGGCCAAAGGGCCGAAGCGGAAGGCGGAGGAGTGGTGGTGTCTTCTCCGCCGTCGCGGCCAAAGCACAAGAGAACTCCAGTCATTCTCGAGTTCAGTATCGGCGTTTCGTTGTTGATTCTGGTTCTTGTTTGCATTTTCTTCACTTTGGTCAAGAGACAGAGGAGGCAAATTAAAAACTCGCCGGAGAAACAACTGGTGGCCACATCCCTTTCAACTACAGTGGAAGCTCGCAGAGGAGCCGCGGAGGCGAAGACAACGGCGACGGCAACAGCGGCTAAAGAAGTTCAGGCTAAGAGTGCGGAGAAGAGCGGGAGATTGGTGTTCTGTGGTAGTGGGGTTCACGGTGAGGAGACGCGACCGTACACGTTGGAACAGCTGATGAGGGCATCGGCGGAGCTGTTGGGGAGGGGAATGATTGGGACGACGTACAAGGCGGTGCTGGATAACCAGCTGATCGTGACGGTTAAGAGGCTGGATGCGAGGAAGACTGCGATTACGAGCAGCGACGCGTTTGAGAGGCATATGGATGCACTGGGTGAGCTAAGACACCCCAATTTGGTGCCGATTATGGCTTATTTCCAGGCCAAAGGAGAGAGGCTTGTGATCTACGATTATCAACCCAATGGCAGCGTCTTCAATCTCATTCATGGTGCCCCCTCTGTTTCTCCTCCTTTCCCTTTATTATTATTATTTTTTTATTGATCATTTAATTGGCTCTGATTGGGACTCTCGAACTTTTTCGGGTATTTATCGGTGCAGTTTGTTACTTTCTGTGTTTATTTTTATCTGAAAAATGATTCAGGTGCTGGGGCTCGGTCGGTTGTTTCTGGGTTGGCATTTGGCACCAAAGTCCAGAAGCTTGAATTCTTGAGATCCGACTCTTTGGTCATAATTGTATACGTTGGAGTGTTCTTGTGTCGTCTAGTCGTCGGGTGGTGCCCTTGGGCATTTGCTTCTTTAAGCTCCAGCAACTTTTGAGAGCCAACACTTTCCTGACTTCTTTAAACTCCTGCCGACAATAGAGGCGTTGTTTTCACGATGGCAATTGCTAGGAAAATATTATACATGGTGTAGTGAGTATAGTGACCATAACCCAAAAGAGTGAGGTTTTCATTTTACTCCATTTATGGGGCAATCTGAATTCTGAAGGCCTGCTTTGTGCAGAGGCCCGATATGGGATCATATAGTTTGGTCTGTCTTAGGTGAGCTCAAGCAATTTAATGGAGCTTTTTGAACCATGAATTTCGGTCTGAACAATTATGCAGTCAGTAGTGAACCCGTCCAGGGGCAGGTTCATATTGAGTTGCTGATTGCCCACTAGGGCTAAAAGATTTAGGGGAGTTCTATTGGATATTGCCTAGTTGGCCTTGCTTATTAGTTATGTAGTTCTCTTATGATGTCCAAATTGTTGTCCTTTATTGATTTCTTTGTTCATGTTTGTTCCATTGCAACCGTTGTTGCTTTGATCCTAATTGTTGATGGTCACTGATAACCGACAATATTGACAGGCTCAAGATCCACAAGGGCAAGGCCCCTTCACTGGACATCATGCTTAAAGATAGCAGAAGATGTTGCGCAGGGTCTTGCCTACCTTCATCAAGAATCAAAACTTGTCCATGGCAACCTGAAATCTGCCAATGTCCTCCTTGGAGCTGATTTTGAAGCCTGCATTACAGATTATTGCCTCACTATCCTGGAGGATACTTCTTCAAGTGAAGAACCTGATTCTAAAGCATGTAAAGCACCCGAAACTCGCAACTCTAACCGTCAAGCTACTGCCAAGTCTGATGTCTATGCATTTGGTGTCCTATTGCTAGAGCTTTTGACAGGGAAACATCCATCACAGCATCCATATCTTGTGCCTGCTGACATGTTGGACTGGGTCAGGGCAGTGAGAGAAGATGATGGTGGAGAAGAAAACCAGCCTGGTATGCTTACTGAACTTGCTAGTGTCTGTAGCTTGACATCACCAGAACAGAGGCCAGCAATGTGGCAAGTGCTGAAGATGATACAGGAGATAAAGGAAAGTGCCATGGCGGAGGATAGCCCATCGACTGGATGTTCATAACTTCTTGGTCTATATTTACACGACTGGATGCTTATTAGAGAAACAAACTCTGGGTGATAGTTTCCGTGCTCGGAGGGTACACAGCTGTGATCAATAACTAATCTCACAACATAACACGCGAGAAGTTGTTGAAACCTCGTTTTGACGGCACCTCTGTAGTGCATGTGGACCAGAGTTTTGTAAAGGCTTCCTGTATTCTTATTCCCAAGTGGAGTGCTACCTTTTTGAGATTTGCTTCTTCATAGTTAGTCGTGCCTTCAAGGTCAAGAAGTGATGAGTGTGGATTTACATTCTCTAATCCAGAACATAAAGCTCTCTTGCTTCATGGTTCATACACTGCTACAAAACAAAAACTCAATTCCGCGGAGATGGTTTCGGCAAAAATGGGGCTGCAAGTAAGTGTCAGAGTGGTATGAAATCAGGGAATTTTGTGTTGGTTATGAAATAAACATTCTTTGATCACTCTACCATATATTCTCCTCTTGTATATATCTGACGTGGAATTCTTTCCGATGAAACCAATAAAAAAAAGGACTCGAAAAGACGATTTTTGCACTGGGTGAGGCTCTGCG
The DNA here is from genome assembly GCA_019804595.1 of Bruguiera parviflora. Classification (NCBI taxonomy): domain Eukaryota; kingdom Viridiplantae; phylum Streptophyta; class Magnoliopsida; order Malpighiales; family Rhizophoraceae; genus Bruguiera; species Bruguiera parviflora. The sequence continues at coordinate 1,727,954 of CM034047.1, read as the reverse complement.
CCTGCTAGATTTAGGCCCATTTATCATCAGCACATCAATGGTGAATCTTGGAGAGCAGCAGCACCCCCTGTTGTGCTATTACAAGCAAGAATCGATGGAAGCACAAACAATTTTCAACGGAGTAAATCTTTCTTGCACAGCCAGTCAACCAATCCTTTCAGTTTAATCAGAGTCCAGCCTTCTGATGCCATCACCCCACCAGAGTGTCCATTCGCTGTTTTTAACCTGGTTCTTAAACCACATTTGTGGCAGCCTCACATCCTCTTTTTCAGGTGAGGAAATGTTGTTTCTAAGTTTACGTCAATCCAAAACTACTAACTATACGAACATCCAAGTTGGAAACAAGTTGTACATGAGCGGAGCAATTTCTTCTCGTCCATCTACAGTAAGCAATAGATCAAAAAATTTCCACAAAGAAACCTACATCATCATCATCATCAGTACAATCAGTCTTCCACAACGTCTTGATGCTGGATAACCCGATGCAATTTTTCAGGACCGGGCGAGCGCACGATAAAGTTATTATTATTATCATTATTTTAATGATTAGCCAATCCATTCCAAAACATCATCTCATCACTAAATAACACATATCGATATCTATTGCACCAATATGACTATGAACACTATGAACACTACTTTGTCTGCCCAATATGCAATACGGCTGCGTCAGTATGAGGAGAATAACAATGTTTCATTCATGAAGGTACCATTTGGAAGGCCTGGTTGAGACATCACGGAAGATGGCAGAGGTTTGTTCGAACTTTTTAGACTTACTAAAGGTAGGTATGCAAAAGAACCTGCAGAACCTGTAAATGCAAAGGACCAGGAAAGTGTGTATAACTTGCGATCCCAAAACCAATCCAAATAACAGAACCGGGCCGTGAACTTTTGAAGTCTTGAAGCCACAAGGGAGAACTTTAGATTTAGGTACATGTCATGGCAACTTTAAGTCACGGCCAGAGGTACAGGTATGTGGTAAGTTGCAAACATCATTTGATTTTTTGCGAATGAGGGGGTGAGTTTCATGCAAGTTTGAAGGTGCCTGTGACACTACATTGGTTGCCAAACAGCGGCTTCTTTGTACATGCTTTTGTAGCTCATACACACAAAGTGCCATGACTTTCAGTCTTTGTAGAATCACACCGGACGAGCAACAGAATAGGATGTTTCTTTCTCTCTGGGCATTAGAGTTATGAGGTTGACAAAAAGGCAGAAAATTTTGTTACCTCCAGAAGGCTTGTTTAAGCTCAGCCTTGTGCCACATGACATAGGGAAAAATCAAGTCACATATAGCAATTAGAAAGCTGGTGAATATGGGGTTTCACATCATATCAACCAGAGCCTGCAACTGATGCCTTGACCTCATGATTGTCTCATCACTGTGCTTAATCCATTCTGAGAGCTTCCATGGCTTCCGCCACTTCCATTTGAATTGAAGCAGCCATTGATGATGACTCCTCCATCTCCATGGTTTTCCAGTTTGCTCAACAGCTACCAGCTTCTTCATTGGCAACTGTCCTATTGGTACCATCTGCATTCACAATATCTCACTCTTGTTCATGAACGGAAAATGTTAATATCAAAGACAGCTAGAAGCAGGGGAGTTACCATTTGCTTCTGATCCAAAAATGTCACCTGCTCCTTGATAGAACCATCGACAATACTGGGGCAAAATTTTAACTGGTTTGGTGCTGGAAGTGACATGGTAGATAAGGGACCACTCATCATGTTGTCTACATGGTGCTTAGATGAGCCGAGCGAGCTACCCTGCAGATTTCCATTCAGAAATGTAAGAACAGTAAACTCAGCTTCCTTTGTTCTTTTTTACCCTGATAAACATGTTTCCATGTTTCCAGTCCTTGGGTAATTCAATTTGGTGCAGTCCTAACCTCCAAACAGACATCCCCATCTATTGCTGTTTGGGCTTAAACCAAGCACCGAAGCATCACAAAAGGAGGCCGAAGCCATTAGACTGTGTGGTCCACAGCTACAATAAGTCTACCATGCCAATAGTTATTCCAGCAACAGGGTATCCATAGCGTGCTCTAAAAAGTAATTTTGACCACAAAATTCAAATCTTGTTGAAAACAGATATAAGAGAGAATTCAATATTTCATTTCTGGAGCAATAGGTTGAATGTGTTTCCAACAAAATGACATCCCAATTTACAAGAAGTGAAAAAAAATGTGTAAAATGAAAGTAATAATGAACTCAGTAACTTGTTGAATTTCACTCACCGAATCTGATTCAGCTAAAGCAGTGTAGACCACTTGCTCCCTCATCTTTTGCTCCAGCATAAGTTCTTTCCTCTGGGCCTCTCTTTGTTGTAAATGAGTCGTGAAATCGTTCAGTAAATCTTTCATGTCCTTAATTTCTGTGTCTTTTTCCCACAGCCGGCACCTATTGCCAGATAAGTAGCACAATTACACTTTTCTACCAGAAATCAACTTTTTGGGGGGGGGGTAAAGAACATAAGTAGGATGAATCAGAAGGAGACAGATACACAATGATGCAACTATATTGTTTTTAGAATGAAAGGGTAAATGCAGAGTAATGTTCCAGTTTTCACTAGGTTACCTTGCTTCTGCAGCAGCAGTAAATGTATACTGAAGCAGGTTCCTAGCATCTCCCATTGAGCATAATTGGTTCTGGCCAATTAAGGCGCATTCCCTTGCTTCTGCCTCTGTGAATTGTGAGGCCATTGCTGTGATTGTGGTTGATAATATGCTCAGCATGTTCTCCAGAGAGGTTATTCTTGCTTTTCTTGCATTGGGTGACATTAACAACAATCTAATTGAGTTGAAAGAAAGTCAAACCTGTAAGTAATCTAAGAATTCCAAAGGACATGGCTATTTGGTTTATTAGTAAAACATGGAGAAATATACCCTTCTATACTTTTGCTAAAAAAATGGAGTTCCAATGCAAGAGGTTTCCACACTTTGGGGTGTGGAGAAGGGTCAAATGTAACTGCATTACCCCTCTTTTTACAGAGAGGTTATTTACGTGACTTGAACCTATAACCTTCCAGTCACAATGGAGTAAATTTACTGTTACAAAAAGGCTCGCCCTTCGCCCATCTATACTTTTGCTAAATCTAGTGGAAGTCTACATTTCATGAGATCGCCAGAAATTTTGTAGGTCTAGTTTTGAGAGAAATCAAGAAGAAAAATACCATAATCATGTACCTAGATTGTCTATCTGTTCCTGTCACTGGACTATCACTGTTAGGAGAAAGTTGATCCACATGTTTCAATGAGGCTAACTCCTCTGCTAGAGCAGCTTGTCTGTGAAATCATTTTGAGTCAATAAATTGCTAGAAGCTGATTCAAGAATAGGAAAATGTAAAAGCAAAGTGCAGATTCCATACTCTTGTCTTTGCTTCTCAAGTTGAACGCGAAGTCTGTGTACATTCACCATAATTTCTAGCTCATGGTCAAACCATATTTGTAAAGACTTTTGATTGCCCTATGAATGAAACTCAATGTTATTAGTCTTCTGAAATTGACTTTATAACATAAGGATAATGTTCCATTCAACACCATTTTATTGTTGTCTGTTAAGAGATTTATAGGAAACACCGCAGGTTGTGGGAAAACACAAAAACCTCCAGATGTGAAATCTAATCATTTTCAATAAACCTTCAAAATGCAATTAATCATTTTGAGATGAGCGTGGAGCTGCCAACACGTTGATCATGCCCAGGAACCTAAACTCAACCTAGCAAATTGATTAGGAGCTTGCTGGATTTGAGCAGAAGCCATTGACACTAGTGGATCATTTACCTGGCCAGGCAATGTATGTCCACTGAGATTAACTACAAGAAACAACAACCTATTAGGGCATCAGAATTATCAAACACAAGCTAATTCCCTTAGTAAGGTGTTTACCTGAATTCTCTCTTGTTGAAGACTTGCGAGGTTCCAACAACTCCTTTAGTCTTTTGGTTGCTGTTGCTGCCTCCTGTGTCTTTATATGAAGAACCTAAATCAGAATGATGCCAGTATTTTCAATCCAAGATACACTAGGTATGCAAAGGAGGAGATCATAGGTCTGCAGATGCTCTTGGGAAAAAAAAAGTATGAATATGAAGGCTTTCATTTTCAAACATTCACCCTCCACCCACTCCAGGGCCCAGATCACTAAAACCTTCCTGGGCTCTTAACTCATGCTGTTTCATCATACCGCAGTCTCATTCTCACCGTCATTTAATTCCTTAACTTTTTCTTTTTCTTTCTTCAGACGCCCTATCTTCCTTTGCAAAAGCCACCCCTATTCATCAATGTCATTGTGTGGCAATTCCCTGAATCCATCCAAAAGATACCATCTTTCCATCTTGCTGTATTTTTTCAACAACTATCATCTTGAGCTAGACAGAAGCTGGTCTCTAGGGTTACAAAACTCCTCCAACTAAACTTTTATATATTTTACCTACTCTTATGCATATACATAGGGTTATAAAATTGTTTATATAATTGGATCCCTTAAAGGTAGAATGCATGACCTTCTGAAAGATTATAATTAGCCATATCTTAAGGATATCAAAATCTGACCTCTTACCAGCTTATTGGATGCTAGCCACATACAGTTTCTTACCATTTTCTGGTGATGATGTAAGGCTTCAAGTTTATGTTGCTCACACTCATTTCTCCTGCCCTCCTTTCTTTGCTGCTTGAACAAAACCAAAATTAACACTACAACTAAAGCAGATCAGAGAATACTACGCATACACCCCCAGTCATTATTCAAGAGGCTGGAGACAGCCAAGTACCAATTAACTCATAATGGAAATAAGTGAGACAATCACTTTCATATCTTCACATGTTCACATTTAGGCAGAAGTGATAATGAGAATATTAGTTCTGTTAAAAATAATGAGAACAGTAATTTAAGAAGACATCTGACATGTTTCAGTAGTGTCCTCATGGCTCTGGAAATCCTCTCTCTGTGTTGATGGTATATGCATCTTTGACCCTTTCTACAGGTCATTTAGAGTTTAGGACAAGCAATGAGGAGAATTCCTCTTTGGAGTATAAAATTTAACCACTTATCTGACAAACTTTCAGGAAATTTACTTGTTCATGCCTCTATGTAAAACATTCTCTTTCAAGCCTTCAATTATTAAATGTGTGCCCAAATTACTGAATGTGTTTTAACAAATAATAACCATAAATCCCACCTCTTTTTGCACCAAACATCTATTAAGCTCATTCAATTGTTTATCCATGGTTCTTTGAACAAGGGCATGCTCCCACTCATGTTTTGCTCCATCAATTTCTCTGGAACCTTCGCCTGTAAGATGCCATTGACAGGAAAATTGTATTAGTGCAAGGCAAACACAAGTGCAAAATGGCAATATCTCCAAGAGAAGATCAGCACAAGCACAGATTCACATTCTATGTACTCATGCATCGGACACCCCCACTTGCCAAAATCCCCTTCTGTTGGCCAAAAGCCAACTTGAGAATTGGAGAGGTGGATTGGCTTCTAAAGCTCAAAGGTAACATGTTCCACTTTAGCTTCCTCGAAAACTAATTCCCCTTAGGAAAAAAAAAAATGCACACAGAACGACTGAAAATGCAAAGGAAATACTTAAAATGACAGGAACAATATAACTTGGCATGGCTTCATCCGTTTGATAATCAGACCAGTCCATAGCCCAAAAGTCCCTCTTAAGTCCATCATCCTTTGCATTGTTAGCATATCTTTCCTGCAATTTAAAACCAAAATGGACAACCATAAATCTAACATTTAAAGTTGGACATTTTATTATATATGTAAGGTAATATTGTACAAGAATTCAAGGAGCAATCTGCATTCCCATCTATAAATTGAAGATTTCTTTTCTTGGAGGGAGCATCTGGAGGGGGGAGCGAAGGGAGAGCTAACACATTCATTAACATACTTGAGCATCAATCTGAGATTGCTGCCCAACAGCACACCAGCTGCGATATCTGCAAACTTCTTGAGAGAGATCCTCATTGGTAGCCTCAAGCCACGCAATACGATCCTTTAGAATCTGCCAGACCAAATGTGGCTTCAAGCCACAATATGTCTCCAGATAAACAAAAAGAAAAATGAAACAAATCTGGTTGAAAGAGAAAAATGTAGCTGCAACACACCTGCACATCATCTGACGGAGATCCTCCCCCACGAGCATACAGTTCTGCTTGTAAATGCTTTAGCTGCTGCTGCATCATTTGGATTTCACTGGATATTAAATCTCTATTTACCTTAGAATAAAGTTAAAATTTTTCATTTTATAAATGTCCAGTAAAGTCTTACAGCTTACACAGATTTAAATAAATGAGTGCTTAAAAACTACTTGCCATGGGCTCATTTCGGATATTACGAGCACGATTTGCATATTTTAGGGTGTTGAGCGTTTCCTCAGCATTGATATCAGCTGGACTGATGCAAGCTGGAAGAACGGGGCTGATCATTAAGAGAGAAAAATATAATACACTCAAATATATTTCTTTCAGAAAAAGAACATAGAAACATCCTTGTCCTGTGACCATTTGATAACAGAACTACTGGAAAGAAATTGAAGACATAATCCAGATACCTATCATAACAGTCTTACTGTTTCCACCGAGTGAATCCTGAGCGTAGGGAAAAATGGATAAGAAACCTCGTAAAAAGAGACTGAAGAGAGAAAAAGAAATCAATTGTACAGTCATTCTTTGCAGTAACCTTATTTGTCGCTTCTATTACCAACAAAATAACCATTTTTGCTACTTGCATGAATATATTATAACAAGTTAAGGTTCAAATCAGCTGAATTTCTAGACTAATATATTCCAAACTCAGAACGATGAACAGAAGTCTGAATTAATAGGCATAGGCACAATCTTCTTTATCCCATGACAAACATAATGATTATCACATTACTCAATTCCCTCTTTAATGTGCAAGCAAAAAAAAACATAACGCAACATACTTCATAATGGCAATGATCAGCCTAGCGCAACAACTGGGCTGGCAATATGCAGTGCAATAAGGATGACTAAACATAACAGTTTAAACTGCTCTTTTTGATATTTGAGGACTTAATTTCTAAAAGCATTATTAAGCACCAGCATCATGAATTTGCTCAAATGCATCAACATCAAGTGACTCAATGCAGAAACCTACATGCAAAGCTTCATGTCAGAATTAACACATGGATCAGATTAACATTAGCCTGACCTGCAAGAGTCGAGTCAGTTTACTATCTCGATATGGAACATGCACACTTTCTTTTCGCTTTTTCTCATCACCTAGGGCATTGATGACATTACCGAGTGCAAGAAGCCCCTTGTTAATGTGAATACCTGATTATTAAAAAAGAAAAAAAAAAAAAGGTTCTTCTTAGACATGGAAATACTATGATGATGACAGCAATGATGACATGCAGCATGAACATTGAACACACAAGATAACCAACCTTCTTTCAGATGGAGACCATCAGAACCAGTTCTTTTTGCTCGTTCAGATCCAGCAAGATCTACCAAATGTAGTTTTGTGCAGAAATACTCTTCACCAGTATTCTCTTCTGGCAAATTGTCAATAGGTGAAACTGGATTGAGTTTGCGCATCTGCTCTAATGTGATTGTGAATATGGCATGTGACCGACTTTCAGCATGCAAAAGGAATGACAGGCCATTAGGTAATGGAAATTTTCAAGGGGTTATCATGCATAACCCTTTGTATCATCTGCATTTATCACTTTGATATGCACTTTGCAGCAAAAAAGATAATGCATAAACTTTCCATAGCCAAAATCCAACATAGATGACCAAAGAATATAAATGTATTCATAAAGAGCAACAATTAGAGATACCAGTCTGAAACATTACTACAGAAAAGAAATCTCCTGAATTATTTTATGCTTCCTTTAAATTGTTGAATGCTGTCTGAGACTAAGCCGTGTTGCATGTCTGCATTCACATTCTTATCCTCTGTTTATCTAGAAATTGTCTTACTTTATGAGTTTCAGAGAGGAGGCTTAGATAATTATCAATTTTGGTGTTCAAGATTCACCTGGAATGATTGTTCATATTTGTACTTCCTGTCACTCTGCTTAATGATCCTTGATCTAAGCAAGCAGCCATTTCATGCAAGGTACTAACATCCACTTCTGTTGATCCTGCTAACGTTATAATTCCATTTGTGGATTCACGGATTTGTATTGGAGGCCTCCCCGGTAAAGCAACTTTTGCAACACAATTCCTAGATGTTGACTTGCTCAAAGATGCAGAATCCAGTAAGTCTCTAACTTCTTCCTTTAGAATCTTCAAGATAAAACCCAAAAATTAGTTCCTGAGCAACTAGATATACGACTTGAGAATTTGAGGATCAAAAATAAGCTATTTGAATGTGTCTCATTGTTGCCTCAATTTGCTATGCATTAGAAACCCAGCATACACTGACAAAGTGATTCCATGTAACAGGAAAAGACATGATGAAAATGGAAATTTAATTCTCTTCCTGCTAAACATGGTGTGTTCAGTATTTACATAGCAAATGCTATACATTGTGAATGACAAATGCAATTATACTAACTCCACAATCATAAAATATGCTGTGTCACCCAAATTAAACTTTTAAGAGAAATAATATATATATATATATATATATATATATACATATCCTATTTTAATCTTTTAATTTTCTAGGGGCAGTTTAAGCTTTAATCAATATACAACAACGTTACCAATTCGCATAAACATAACCATGATATGCATCTTGGAAATTCTTATTTAAAGCCCAACTTCTATCAGTTGAACTGAAGCCAAGCCCAGTTAGCATATTAATTCTGCCAACTATTAGCACTTCTGTTTGTTTTGTATCCGGTCAGCCATTTGAAAAGACCATCTAGCAAAAAGGTAACAAGTCTATATCATCATATTTAGCAAATTAACTCATCATAAATGCAGAAAATGCACCATCTTTTCCAACCTCTACAAAGGATACGTGCAACTGGAACTCTGTTTCATGCTTCAGCGTTTCAATTTTATTGAAGATTGCGTTCATAACTTGAGGAATCAATCCGGTCTGGCTGCTATCCTTGATGCCCATCCCCATTGTATATGTTTTTCCTGACCCAGTCTACCGCACAACGACAATAACGAAACCTTAGTCCCAAATTTAATTGAGGTTGACTACATAAATCAGCATGTCTAAAATTATCGACTTCTGATACAAAAGGGACTGCGTTTTCCAACATATATCAAGTTCTCGTCAGGGAAAAAAATTGTACCTGACCATACGCCAACACAGTAGCATGGTATCCTTGGAACAACCCATCGACAAGCGGAGTAACACATTCTTCAAACATGGCGGAAGATGGCGAACTGCCATTGCCATAGACATGATCAAATGTGAAAGAACGTGTCCCAATTTGTACCTGCAACCATAATCAAAACAAAATAACTTCAAATATCCCTCACAGAAATAGCACCATCCCAAGATTAATGATCAAAAGCAAAAAAGGAAAACAAAATAAAAAATTTTTTTAAAAAAACCATGGTTGGACTTCAGAAATAAAGAAAGACCAAGATCCGACTTGACTTGTATCCTTTCAATTTCTTAACTCATAACACATTAGGCAATATCCCAATCTACATTCTCTCCATGTACTTAAGGGCTCGCTTCCAACTCCATTATCACCCAAGATTTTCCAAGAACCCCACTAGATAACCACAGCTCAATGCACATGGTAACAGAGTAGACAAACAAAAACAAAGGGAAAAGATTCAATTCCTTAAACTCCCATAACTAGCCCAAAGCATAAATACTGAAAGAAGCAATCAATCCCATGTCCCAATCCCCAAGAAACATCCAATAAAACACAATCACGACAAGAACCACATGTTCGAGTAACCTGTGGCTTTCCAGGCGTAACAGTGACGCATTCTTTGCAACCTCGGACGCGTTCCTCCCCGATGAGTGGCCGCACGTGGACTGCAACCTTAACACTGCAATTCCCAGGCGCCCCCATGATTTGAACGCACTTCTTTTTTATATATTTTTCTTTTTTTTTTTCTTCTTTTCAAGAATCCTTTCTTGAGGAGCAAGATGGAGAGGGAAAGTTAGAAGAAAGGCACTCCCATTTTCAAATCATTCAGGATTAGGATCAAGAAATATGATATCTGCAGCTACAAGAGAGATATAAAAAGCAGAGCGGTCTCAACTTATATTTTAGTGGGGTTTGGGGTTCAAGATCAAGAATTGAGTTTCTTGGAAAACTACATTATTAGACTAACACGAGGTTGGATGAGCAAGAAGTTGTGCAATGGGCGTCCTGCAAGTAACAGAAAACAAAGACAACCTTAAATATAACTGAATCACAAGCTGCCACTTTCCTTGTCCTTCAATGTTCACAGATACCAACAGCGGAGCGGATGCTGACTGAGACAGTGTAAAAAAGTCAACCATAACTATTTATTTTACGATATAAAATTATAAATAAATTATATTTATAAAAAATAAAGTAAAAACTATATATATATATTTTTTTTATTTTTTTTTTCTCTCTCACTATCATGAACTTTATCATTTCCTTTGTAGAAAGTTCTAAACTAAATAAGAGAAAAAGCCTTCCTATTATTTTCTACAATACTCATTCTGATAACCAAAAGTATATAAAAATAAAATATTTTTTTTAAAAAGATATTTCTTATGTACATTAAGTATTTCCAATTAATCATATCATCATTCAAACATTCAACAGCAACAACATATCAAACACTGTATTATTTATGTTACGCATTAACAACAATAACTAGTAATAAAAATCAATAACAGCAATAAGCAATAACAAACGATAATATTGCACGGATAAATTTGATTTTCTCCTGTACCTCAACAAGAATGTTATAAAGTAGATTTGACTCAAAAAGTATAGTCTCGAGTGATAGAAATTGCTGCCATTCAATTCAAAACTAAATAGACGTCATGTGCACCCCATGTTCGATTCAAAACTTCAAACACGTAGAGTGACTTTAGTGTTGTTCTTCAACGCAAACCCTCAAACTTTAAGTTGAGATTTGCCGGCCTGCTCCAAAGACGACGACATCATTATTTCTTTTAAAGCAGAAAACTGTTTAGCATGTGCCGTAAATTGAGGAGGATATTTGAAATGGAGAACTCTTAGTTTAAAGCAAGGCTCTCCTTTTGTGTCATTTGTCAATGAGACCAATTTCATTTCGGGACTTCATTATATAGAAGTAAATTACCTTAATCTGTGTGAGAGAGAGGGAGAGAGATGTAAATAAAATGACGCGTTATTATAATTATTGACTTTATATTTGTAATTTCATAATTAATTACTAATTATATATTTAATAAATACAAATATATATATATATATATATATATATATATATATATATATATATTAAAAAAATTTTTGTCAATAAACTGATATCTATATAATATCCTTATTTTGAATTGCATAGCAAAGGGTAACTTGATCATAGGTTGTAAAATGTCTTACATTTTGATTCAGATTAATTACCCTTGAAATGGATTTACTAATAAGACTGGTGTCTTATTGGCATCCATCAAATATCACCAAGAATGAAGGATGCTTGTTCTATTGGATGGGAAAGCCAAGGAAATTGACGGTGGTACCAAAAATTGAAAAAAAAAAAAAAAAAAAAAGAAAGCATGCAAGAAAATTTTCTTTGGACGGGTAAATCTTTCGACTCTCTTTTCCACCGAAAAAAATTGTGAGAAAATTCTGTGCATTCCGGCCCCTTTTTTGACCTCCATTTTTATCGCTGCTAAGCTCTTGGGCTTTTGGCATATTCAGGGGGCCCACTCTCCACAAGCTCGTTCGCACCTTTTTTCTGCCGATTCCCGTTTTCATTGCTCTTCACAGACTGATCTGATATCAAAGATGCCGACATTATTTCTACCCCGAGCAACGGAGCTCTGATTGTTCTCATAATTGCATTTTCCACTAGACCGATGCACTCATTCGAGATAATAATAACAATAAAAGGAGATAGTTTCACGGTGCAATGGCATCAAGTTTTGGGTCAATTAAAATAGACTTAAAAATATATATTCAAATAAATATAATTAATTTTTACATTATATATAAAATATTAATATAATAAATAATATCATACAAAAATTATTTACTTAAATTTATTATTTTAAAATCTATCCAAATTTTCTCAGAGCCTCTACATGGCTTGATGGCGATGCTTTTATATCTATTTGTTTGTTGGCAACCCCTAACCGCGACAAGCCTTCCTGCAAGTTGTTGCCATGGTTTTGCCTTCAAACCACGCGGCTTTCAACAGCCTTTTTAAAAAATAATAAATAAATAAATAAATATATTTATTTATTTATAAAAAAAAAAGGTGCGGCATGCATAATAAATTTACTGCAAGACTGTGGATGGCCATGCAGATGCAAGGCCCTATGATAACTTCCTAAAAATTTCAACAAGTTTCGTAAAGTTAATGATATCTTAATCTTCCTATTTCTTTTAATGCCCATGACAATTCCTTAGAGATTATAACATATCATTCGTCCGATAGATGAATGCAAATATCAAGCATTATTTATTTTTCATAGCCCGGAATAAATGGGCTGGCTAAAGTCATTCTTATTTTGTCTTTTTATAAGTTGACCCGACGCGGCAATGGATAAAGTTTAATAATAATAATAATAATAATAAAATTAAAATCAATGTAATACTTCGAGAATATTTTTAGAGCTTGGTAGGGGGACAATTTGAACCAGGCTTAGCGGCCGACTTTTGTGGACCAAAAGAATTAAAGATTGACTCGAGAAAAGCACTGTTTTAGTACATATATAATATTAATTTATATGTTTTTATTTAACCATCAACCGTACATTTTGTATTCTATATTTCTTTTTATTTCACCTAAAAATACATAAATATATGCCTTTTTAATAAAATAATAATAGATTTTCGCACTATTAATAAAAATATATATATTTCGTTATTTCGGTGGGCGGCGTGTATCTTACGCCAATGTAAAAACACGGCACATAGGTACTTCTTTGACTTGCATTCCGTAGAATGCAATTTTATAACCCAAAAATCATAAATCGACAAATAAAAAATAATAATTAAAAATATAATATATATATATATATATATATATCACTTGACCGTTCTCTCCTCAACCAATCTTGCCGTACAATCGTTGCCGACCGCGCAGAGTAACAGACGTAAGGGCATAATTGGAAACGTGGAATAAAAGGCTGCCGCGATCGGCGAAAGAAAAAGAACCCCATTCTCTCTCTTTCTCCTCTTCATTTTCAAGATAGTGTCCATTCTCTACGGCGAGTGAGACTGCAAGAGGGAAGGTCGGAGACAGAAGAAAAGAGAAAAAAAAAAAAAAGAAAGAAGGTACCTATGTCGGGAGGCATCGCGCGTGGTCGCCTCGCCGAGGAGCGCAAGTCTTGGCGGAGAAATCATCCTCACGTCCGTACAACCGCTTCGCCTGTGTTTGTTTTGTTAAATGGATTGTAGCGGCGTTTAGTGCTTGCACTCTTTTTTTTTTTTTTTACCAATTTTTTAATTAATATTTATTCGAATAAGTTTGTTTTGTGTTATCGCCGCCGTGTGTTCTATCTTCTTGTTGTTTGGTACTGTGTCTTTTGTTTTGTGTTTTTTTTTTTTTTGGTTGTCTATTTTGACTTTGGGGTTTAATTTGACTGTCAATGGCAAATCTTAGGGTTTTGTAGCGAAGCCGGAGACGATGCCGGACGGAACGGTGAATTTGATGGCGTGGCATTGCACTATCCCTGGCAAGACCGGTGTAAGCCTCTATGATGTGTCGTTTTATTTGCCTTCCTCGGTTTTTGCTTAATTGTGTCTGCAATTCTTACAGAATCTTATGTTATTGCTATTTTTGATTTCCTTGGCCCCTGTCTATTTAAACTACATGGTACTTGTCCCAAGAAAGAAGACAAACTAATGACATTGGTGTTTTCGAACTGATTAAATACTTTGGACAATGTCTACTGAACTTTGCCTTATTTTTTTTTTCTCCCTCTAGATTTTGTTCAACTCTCTTGAGGTCTAGATTTGTTGTTCTAGTTTTTCACCTATAACCTAGTATGAGTTAATAAATAGTCAGGATTGGACTTATAATTTGGATGTGAGATTTTTTGTGTTAAGAGATGCTTACGGGCAATTTAGATTTGTTTTTCTGTGTTAAGAGCTGGTTACGGGAAGTTGTGGGAATGGTTATGTTGATATTGTCTTTTTGCTGATGTATATTGACTTCAATGGTGGTAGGGCGATGGTTGATAGGTGTTTGGTTACCTAGTACTGACTTTATACTTTGGCTTTCGGCAATTATTTTTTCACTAGTAGAATTCACTGAAGACCGACTAGCTGCTTGCCATCTTTCCAATTCATTTCAAGAGTTTTTTTTTTTTCCTTAATTTTTAAAATTTATTGGTTATGGATGTCTCTTTAGGGCTCTTTGACTTTGACAGTTGAAGTTGCAAGACATATTATTTCATCCACATCAATATTTCTTGTGAAGCTTCAAGATTGATCATTTGGTTTTCATTGTAGACTGATTGGGAAGGTGGTTACTTTCCACTTACACTCCACTTTAGTGACGACTATCCAAGCAAGCCACCAAAGTGCAAATTTCCTCAAGGCTTCTTCCACCCGAATGTCTATCCATCTGGAACTGTTTGTCTGTCTATCCTTAATGAAGACAGTGTAAATACTCTCTGTTGATGTTGCCTTGATAAATTTTTTCTGTTCTCTAGGTTAGTCTTACTGACACTACTCAACATGCTTGTGGATGATGTAGGGGTGGAGACCAGCCATTACAGTGAAGCAAATTCTGGTGGGAATCCAGGACTTACTGGACCAGCCAAATCCTACTGATCCTGCCCAAACTGAAGGTTATCATCTCTTTATACAGGTATGTTGAGGAATTCAAATCTTTGTGATTTTGCATTAAGAATCCCAAGTCCCATCATATGTGGAACCATTCTACTCTTTATGACAACCCATATCATGGCAAGGAAGGGGCCTATTATTTCTTTTTGATTAAATAAGGAATCTCACATCTCTAAAGTTCAGTCGTTTGAGAATGGCAGAGCTATCCTTGCTCAATGATGTCATGATTGGATGGTCTGTAACCATTGCTAGAAGATTCTCCAAAACATGCTAATATTCTGTGTTCTCTCGCCCTCTGCATTGGACCTCCTTGCTGTAGTCATGTTATGGTAGCAAATTCCATCTCGATAGTATGGCATATGATCTAATAATGTCACCACATAAAACTATCTCGAAAGATAAAATTATAAGAAAGATGCTAATATTTACCTGTAGATGTTGGTTCTCAACCTTGTTATGCATAATGGTGGTGTTGTGGAGAGATCAATTCTGTTCTTGATCACTAGAAAGAAGTCAGTAGCAGCTTAAATAGGATTCCTTTTCACTGCCTTCTTTTTTCTGCATTCTAAGGTGAATTAACCTATCTTTGATGTAGGATGCCACTGAGTATAAGAGAAGAGTACGCCAGCAAGCTAAGCAGTACCCTCCAATTGTTTAGTGTGATACTATCTACAGGAACTATGGGGTCTGGGTAAATTGTCAAAGAATGCACTTGTGCATCTTAGACTTGTATTTGATTGAAGTCATTGGCTGCCTTGGTAATTGCTAATGCCTTTATGCGTGTTTGAATGGTTGAACTGGCATGTTGTTCATGTCCCGCTATGTGGATTAAGCTTTTGTTTATACAGTAAACAAGTCAGCCAGTGCTGCTCATCAGTGTTAATGTCAGTGGGAAAATCTAATGTCTGACTTGGATTTTGCGTATTCTGTTGTGTGGGTTGATATCACAACTGATTATGATAAGTATCTGCAGCTTGTGAAATTGAATGATTGTGAATGCAGCAACTATGATCAGGATGTAAGGATTGTCAAGTGATAGCACTTGATGGAGTTGAATACCCCAGGAACAGCGCCTTTAGGTGTTTTGGGGAGGCCTCTGAACTTGCGGAAAAGTTTACCTCCAACTGTGATATGTTTGGAACGAGATAACTAAATCAGTTGTTGATTCCTCGATAGAATGCAACTGGAATCGGATACGGTTAGTCTGAATGAAAATTTCCTAGTGAATGGTGCCTTCTTGAGAAATCGCTATGGCACTTCAACCCGAGGACAAGGGTTACCGCGCTTCTCCAATTTTGGCCGTATCGACAGACGATAGGCTCCAATGGAAGTACGTGTCTTTCCCAGAAAATTGGGAAGGATTAATAAAGGGTTAAATGCATATACTTTTTGTCTTTTACTTCTGGGGAGTTTTACACGACAAGACTTCTATATTCTTTAATTTTTGCATTTAAGGCCCTCTTTCATGTTTTCATTAATTTTAAAGTTCCTTTTCAATTCTACAAAATTTTATAAAATTTAAATATTAAGAAATTCAATCTTTTTAACTTATTCCTTCTTTTTCGAAAATTTTTAGAATTTTTTTTTCAAATTTTTTTGGAGTTAAACAAAGAACCAGGATAAGTAAAAAATATTATATTTTTTATAATATTTAAATTTTATAAAACCTGTATACTTCAAAACTGAGTTTTAAAATTAATGAATTTTAATGGAGGGTCTTAATTATCAAATGTTAGAAACTAAAAGGGTTTTAAGCCCAAATTAAAACAAATAAACCATAGCAGTAGTTAAGTGCATTTAACTTATTAATAAATGAATAACAATGCTAAAATGCATGTTTATAACTCAAAGTCGACAGTTATTAAATGCTTGCCGCAGATGTAACTCTTCTTATCATCTCGGCCTGACACCTAAGCAATATACAACTCCTGCTGCGGTCTACCTTTTTGTAGAGCTATCTTTGTTGCATTTACATGTGTCCGCCCGGGCCTGATGCCGCCGCTCTTATTTCCGCCCCATGCATTACCTCTTTTTCTCGGCATCCATTCCTCCGCGCTGTCTTCAACCTGGCAACCTCGTGGGGAAATGTTATCCAAGCAAATAAGATGTACAAATATATGCAAAACGAAAGAATTTTGTCAATTACACACCGGTCCTTTTCAACTATTAGATTAATTAAAAGTGACAAAAATTAACTCGATCGCATTGAATTGACCAATTAAAAAAAAAAGTCAGAAATTTAAGTTGGTATAATCTGCATTGATGAAAAAAGTGAATGAAATATTCTTAATTTTAACATCACCGGTCCATATGTCAATAGGTATCTTCCGAACTGGCTTCGCGAGGACAATAATTAACATTTTAAGATGCTTTTTTTTTTTTTTTTGTCTGTCAAAAAAGAAAAAGGAACAATTGATGAGGGAAGTGAGTATACATAGTAGGGATAAAATGAAACTGAAATTGGGCCGCATTCCAAGAAATGGGCCTAATGGTCCAAACACCAATTCTCGACCCAGTTGTATATTTCACTATTCTCTAAAATTATTATTATTATTATTATTTTTAAGAAAAAAACAGCAAACCGAAAAGCTTTTAGCTTTAGGGCTTGTCCCATCACCGTCCGTTTCTCCCGATGGACGAAAACATGGCTGCGTATTACCAACCGCCGCCGCCCCCCGGCCACTACCCCACCTACTACCAAACAGCACCTCCGCCGCCTGCTGCTGTGGTTCCGGCAGCTCACATCCCCTATATCCCTCAGCCGCAGCCAGCCGCATCAACTTTGCCGGCCTACGTGGCTGCATATGCCCCGCACGGCGGTTACGATCAGGTGCGCACGCTTTTCGTGGCGGGTCTTCCTGAGGACGTGAAGCCCCGTGAAATCTACAATCTGTTCCGGGAGTTCGCCGGCTACGAATCCTCAAATCTCCGCAGCGCCACAAACACTTCTCAGGTTTATCTCTACACCTCTACCTTTTGCGTGTGCGCGCACGCGCGCGCGCGCGCGCAGTTTATTGGCGAAGAAGTGAAATTTGTGTTCAGTACCTCTTGTTTGACATTGGAGAGGTTCTAACCTTTTATGAAATGGCATTTGTGTAGCCATTTGCCTTTGCTACATTTGTGGATCAGCCCTCTGCGGTTGCTGCATTGCACGCTCTGAATGTAAGGACATTCTCACTTCACTTGTTTATTTTCTAACATAATTTGTCCATATGGTTGTTTTTTGTTTTTCATGAAATGCTGGAATTCCTAGTTCATGTTTTTTTTTTTTAATGGTTTTGAAATCGTTTTGATTTTAATATTTTTTTTATGCTGGTCTGAATTTGTACATATAGTTAAAAAGAACTTCTTAGGTTTTTCCAGTGTTGCTGAACATTTAGACATGATAACTTCAGTTATGAGGTCTTGGTTCTGAACCTTGTTTGCAGGGGATGGTGTTTGATCTTGAGAAGGGATCGACGCTATATATTGATCTTGCAAAATGTAACTCCAGATCTAAGCGCTCAAGGACAGGTCTGTTGCTTGCTGGTTGCCACTTTTTTTTTTTTATTTTTTATGTTGTTGCTAATTTGGAGTTATTTGAGAGTTGATTTGTTTACTTGCTAACTCGTGTGAATAGATGATGAATGGTCTGGATCAGAGAAGAAAGCCAAACTGTCCTCCGGATTGTCAAGAGGCACTCCTGATTCTGGTAAGATGATTTTTCAATTTGATAAGCAAGTACGGGGTGTGCCCCCTAGGGACCTCCTTGCTGCAAGTTTTTCCTTGTGATCATTTCTATGGATCACTTGATTACTCACATTTCTCAACTCGATCTTAACAGTTGTGTTTTCTCTTAGTTGGAATGAACATTGATTACTTAGTCACATTGAGGACACGTTCTTCTAAACGCTCACATTGCACATGTTTTGCACGCTTGGGCACTAGCAGGTTTTGGCAGCGTTCACTTGCCTGGAATGGGTAATTCTGCTTACAACACGAATGGTTATCCATCTGCACAAAGGTCATCTGCACTACTTGAGCACATCTTTTTTACTTAAAAGTTGACCACTAGCTCAACTTGTACGTCTTGAATTAATGCAATTGCTTCTAGCTCAGAGGTTAGGGGTAAAAGCAGTTACTGCACACCGCGTTTCCTGAAGTTACAGCACAAGATATCCTCTTAAAATCTCATCTGTCATCTATGCATGTTTTCTAATTACAGATTTTTTTAATTGTTCAGTCATGGAAACCTAGGCAGAACCTCAAATGAGTCATCAGCTGGAAAATTGGTGAGATCACTGTTCATGACTCTCTCTCTCTGCATCAACTTGAAAGTCAACAGCAGTCAGATAACTGTTTTGTTTCTCGAGTTCACTTCTCCATCTACCATATTAGTCATTAAGGCAGAGTATCTGGTTTGTCTGTATAATGGATTCATTTGTTTCATTTTCCCCCATTTGCTGAGGGCAGGTGTCTTCTTCCTCATAAAAGAAAAAGGAACAAAAAGTAAGAAAGAAGAAACACAGATTTTAATTTTTTGCAGTTCTTCTGAGGAACATATGAATGGGTTACAGCACAGAAAATTCAGACTGCTACTCATCATAATACGACCTTCATAATCTCTAATGTTCCGATACAACCATTCCTATTCACTGTATGATCATCAGATCTTATTATCCTTCAATTGTTCTGAATTAACATGTTCAAGTTTTCTGTTATATTTGCAAGGCTCATCTAATGGTACATTTAGCTTGAACTCTTTGTGCAACCTCAGCATATAATTATCTTATTGTAGGACTGTTGGGCACTTGATGATTACTTTCACCACAGACAGTGATACACAATTAATATGAAGAATTGTTCTCTGGTACTTATGAGTCTGTAATTTGACATTGGCAGAGTAATTCTTCAGCATCCCCCTGTCCAACACTTTTTGTAGCTAGTCTTGGGCCAAATTGCACTGAGCAAGAACTAATTCAAGTATTCTCAAGGTAAGGAGCTTAAATTGGTCATTCTGTTTATGCTTTTCTTGTAACATTTTGTCCCATTGTTTTTTGAATCAGATGTCGTGGATTTTTAAAGTTGAAGATGCAGAGCACATACGGGCCACCTGTTGCATTTGTTGATTTTCAGGTACCTGGTGCTGTCTACTTTTACTGTGCTTCATCCTTTCTTTTTCTTCAGTCTTCCCCCCAACAAGGAGAAAAGGATCCATGCACACAGTTAGTAGTCTTGGGTCGAGGCATGCTTGTCCTTCTATTTGCTATGTTCTTTTCCAAATGCCAGTCCTAGTCTCTTCTTCTTCTTCTTCTTCTTCTTCTTGGTTTTGCATTTGCCGTTCTGCACACACAAAGGCGAATGAGAAATTTCTGAATATTCTTCGGGTTTCATTTTGACATTATTAGGTAGATTGTGTGTATCATGTGGCAGTGGGCCAGAGTCAAGAATGATGAACATATCAATTCTGAACCTTGTTTGTCACTTCAGCATTTAAATCTCATTTCCTGTTGTACCAGGTTAGGTCTACTTCTGCGTAATATTTTTTTCCTGTGCAGGACACTGCTTGTTCAACTGAGGCTCTAAGTCAGCTACAAGGCACAATTCTCTATTCATCACCGCCGGGCGAGGGCGTGCGGTTGGAGTATCCTTCACAATTTCTGTGATGAACTTCAGTGCAAGTTTCTACTTTTCTCTTCTCTTGTGAGTTTTTCTTAATGAAAGAATAGATATGCAAGGTCACGAATGGGAATGCGGAGAAAGCCAAAGTAGCTGCACAGAAATAAGACGGGTTTTCTCGTCGTTCAATTGCACATATAGTTTTGAGTGTGATTAGAAACAGTTTTAAGTGTAATTTTATTTATCAGATCAAGTAGCGGTTTCTTGCAGCGCATTTTGGCCATGGTGGTCATTCTCTATGATGTTGCTTCTACGCTTCATTGCTGCGTTGCTTGTGGGCGGAGGAAACGGATGAATTGCTGGTGAGTCACACACAAAAACAATAAAGATGACGAAAGTAATAATAATCATGGAAAAGATACTGGAACTCGTAAAGAGTGTCGGTGTGTAGTTAGTTATATATTTGTAATCGCGAGACACATGATCATAACTAACGACGAAAGTCTAGAATATGTAGCGAAGGGTCTCGATGGTTCTACCTTGTGTCGGTTAGGCAATCAAGAAAAGTGGCGTTCACTTCGATGAAATATTCAATAACGAGTGTGCGCAATGTGCATTTGTCCGACGACTCTCTTTGTTTCGATCGGAGGTTTCTAAAATTAACTCGCCCGGAAGAATTTTCCGGTTAATGAGCACGAAAGACAAATTCGATGATTTGGAAGCGGGAATCGGCAATCGAGGCCGACTGCTCGTGTCATTTTCCTTCTAAATAAAACATTCTCTATTACACGTTTGACGCCAATTTGACAGCTAGCAATTCTAGTTACACATTTGCTTGTCTAACGGCCATTATTAGTCATACGTTCGCTTGTTCAACGGCCGTTAATTCGCATTGGCGAGGATGCCGAGGAGGTGTAACAAAGAAAATCCAAGCCCATCAAATTTGGTATCTTTGGATGGCCTGATCCATGGAAAATGTTTGACCTGGAATCCGAAGGCCGTTGGAAAAGTACATGAGAGATAAATTTCTTAGTATGATTCTGAGGGATTTTGAAATAGAACTTTTCATTAGTAGACATGACCAAAATTTAGATTCAAACCAAAATTGAGTAGAACAAAGCCCAATTAACTCAAATCAGATCAAATTGGGTAATTTTAAATGGAATTAAATTAAAATTTAAATCGACAATTTGAATCAAATTATAATTATATCGCTAACCTACAATTTAACTACGATTATCCTTTATCTCAGAACCAGAATCAACAATTCAAAAGCAAAACTAAAATTGAACTGAACGAGAATCATGCTTAAGCATTGGGGTTAAAGAAGGGGGAATAGCCAATGAGACGCCCAGCATTGAGGTTCCCGCCAAAGACTTTCAGATACCTCAAGACAGTAAAATTTAGTATTGGTTCATTATGCTACGAATTGTTCAATAAAGGTGATCTTCCTTTGACATTTGGATTAAAGAAAACAAGACGACTTGTAATATCCTTGCTCAGAGTGAGCAGTACAATAGTAGTTTTTTTTCTATCTTATGAAGTTTTTCCTCATCCCATGCAACGGATCTCAACTTCGAACCTGAAATCCATGAATTGGAAATTCATGCCTAAGAAAGTCAATTTGAGCGTAAATTTGCTTTATTCCTGTTTTCACACATATTTACGACGTTTCATACGTAGACTTCTACGAAATTCCACGTCATTAGTTAGACCACGAACAGGATATCAAAAAAATTTTCATCGTTGCTAGATTGATACATTCAGTTGGATGAAAAGCCACCCAGGTAATGCGAATTTTCCCAATGTATGGGAAATTAAAAATGGGCAGAACGAAAATGCGGCAACTTTCTGTGATGCCCTTAGCCTACTCACAAATGGTCAATTCTTTTAGTTAAAGACACTGAAGAATTAGAACCCATCAGAGGGGAGGTTGCATAGCCACAACCCATAACAGAACCACATAGTAGCATTTATAATTACAATGTTTTTTTTTTTTCAAAAAATTTTTTAAAAAAATTTACCCTTAGCAATCTTCACCTAATTTTTTTGACTTTTAACTTCAATAATTGGGTGGCAAACAACATTAATTTTACACATCTCATTCAAATATCTTTTTCTAAATGTAGTGGTCTTTGGGCGTTGATACCCAGATTTTTTATTTTTTTTTTTCCTCCCGCAACAAACCTATTGACTTATTCTAGTCAGAAACGACCTGGTTATCTCTTCCAAAAGAGGCTGGCTCCCATCTCAACTTCCTTGACCAAGCGTCCGAGTGCATGACCTCCTAAATAAGTGTCAAATATACAATGTTCTCGCGCAACCACATGGTATACTGCGCCAAATGTCTCCACAATTTCGTGTTGGTTGAATTTCCCTGGAAATTTGATTTCTTGGAGATCATTCCTTTTCTAATATGAAAGGATCAAAGCTTGTTAAGATTAGCATCACATTAGCAATTAATATGACATCACTCATGACTTGTGGGTGCAATTTCGCTTCCAAAGATTTGCAAATGTTGAACTATATATATATATATATATATATATATATATATATATATATAATTCGTGGACTCCTTTTAAGAGTTTGAAAATGTTTCGTGGATGTGGATTCACACATTGCAATATAATGACTACTAATCGCACTTTTGCAATTAAGGATAAAAACTATATAAGTCGGCATGTGTCCTGTATCAAATTTTTTTGCATAGAGTTCTAATTTGAAGCTCTCTTTTAGAGACGATTCGAATACTAAGGTTTTCCTCTTCTTTTTTTTTGTTTTTTATTTTCACGTTCACAACGAGTAAATTAGTAAAGCGACTTATTTTAGACTTAGAATAGACATTGGAGTGGCTGGTCTAGTCACAGTCCTAGTTTGAAAATTTAGACCAGTTCAATGGTCAGATTGATAAACTGATAATTTAAAGTTTAAATCAGTCTACTTCTTTTATTTAAACCGGACGAAGAAGCGACGTGGAAAAAAACCTCCTCACCTAACTAACTCGTTTAGTCAGACCGATCAGTTAGTTGGCTTTATGTTGGAAAAGTTTATTTCTTGTTTTTTTTTAAATTAAAAAAAGTATATATAATTTGTATTATTTTATTAAGAATACTTATAAATATGTACTTAAATTTTATTTTAATAATATTTTATTTATTTTTTATATAATATAAAAATATTAAATAGTTGTTTTATGATAAAAATGGACTCGTCGATCTAATCGTTGGATTAGAGGTCGGACCAGTAACTTATCGAACCGGAATATGGGGGCGGTGACCAATGCCCACAGGCATGTCGGTCATCAAAGGCTTGGCCCTCAATTATTAATTTGCAAGCGAACAGATTGGCTTGGCGAGCACATGTGACCCGATCATTCATAACTATGGTAATCGGCCACTGGCTAATGATTTTTAATCAACAAAGCATATCTAATGGTTTGTAATTAATTAATTAATTAATTAATTACAGATGATGTGGCCAAAGTGTAATCCTTTCTTATAAAAGTTTTGCAAGCTGTTTGGGATTAACTTCACCAAGCTTTTGTAGTCAATGCTCGCATGCCAAACCATAACCAATTCACATTCTGATTCTCCTTGACTCTCTGAATATTTTATGGGTCGATCACCTTTGGTTGAATCCAAAAATTTAAACTAATTTTCCAATTAATAAACAATACACCTATCCTAATCTATCGTCTAGTAGCGGTTTCTTTGATGCAAAGTGTGCTCATATGGCTGCAGAATAATTTGGCACCATTTGTATATGCCAACTAATTTACAGCCACAGCTATCCATGGGCACCTACCCAAACACGAGGGATAACCTCAAAACACGGCACCACGAAAAGCACACTTTAGATATGGCTTTTTAATCGGCGTATTTATCTCCTTTTAATCTATACAATAGATCTCCCATGGCAATCACCCTAAGAAAAGGGACTGTTTTAAATTTTACAGTCATCGTGTGGAGATAAGCACTAACTTAGAAAATTAGTTCTCGATCGCTTTTGGGACACTACAGTTGGCTTAGTTTTATTCTGTAAACATATAGTTTGTTGCAACTATTTGTACTCAGCAACCACCCCACACTCAAATCAAGAAAAGGTGTTGGGGGGGTGGTGGTCTAATTAGTCATTTATGATTCAAGTTCAGTACAGATCAGTACTTAAATAATAGATTATATATATATATATATATATATATAAGAGAGAGAGAGAGAGAGAGAGAGAGAGAGACTGACTCATGGATGACATCAATTGGTGATTTCGGTCCGAGCATACTCTTGCGACGATTTCAAAACAAGGCTCCGTCGCATTGCACCTGAAATGAGGACAATATGGCTCAAGGCTTTGTTTTAATAATGTAAATAGAAAAAAAAAAGAGAGAGAGACTCGTCCACGTCCCTGACAACTTGTATGGGTTTTTGCATTTTTTAAGTATAGCTTTTCATGTGAGCTTTTTTGGGTGCTAGCCAAGATTCCGAAACATCAGTTGTGGTACTGCTATAAAAATAAAAAAAAAAAACTGGGTAGCACATCATCTCTTGTTTGTTTCAGTTGGTCTTCTTGTGCCAAACGTTACCTTGAACACGCGCACGAATAATGGTTATAAAATGTTGAGATTAAGGGTATAAAACCCTATAGACTGCAACCAAAAAGAGAGAGGGAGTGTTCGCGGTTCTGTAGCCTACGGATTAGAAAGAAAGAAAACAAAAAAAAAAAAAAAAAACAAAATCCGTATTTTGATTTGTGAGAATTATAAGGACCCAAAATTAATAAGCATGGGAATAACTCATCAATGATATGCAAATCACAGAGACCTACGTATTTACTTCCTCTCCACGTGAGACGGCGACCTGTAATTACAAGTGGTGGGTGGCTGGCAGGGGGAGTCCAAGATTTTGGCCCGCAGCCCGGGGCCGAGGAAGAGACCCCTTGTCAATTAGCATTTGATTCTTGTCGAGAATACTCGAGAAATAAAATTCTAGATTCACTAGGCTGACGGAGAGTGCATCCTAAGATCGCCCGCAGAAGGATTTAGCTTCAATTGACGAGATGGCTGGTTTAATAATACTCTTTACGGGTTAGACAAATTATAATGAACAACCCATCTAGTCTGTCTACTAATTATAATCGAAAGTGGGAAAGTGTAGAGGACTCCCATTTAGGAGTGATGAGAAATCGATTGAAATCTGCTTAGCATATTTAATTAATGTCCTTCCAAATTAATTATGCCGTCCATTATATAGTGAACATTATCCTCTAATCCGGCACACGCAACGGAGCAACTGATTTGAAGGACAAAAATGCCCATCCACGCAAATGGTCGCCGGGCGAAGGTAAAGTCAAAACTCCCAAGTCCTGAGGGCCATCAACCCACTGACCACCGACCTACCCCCCTGCCTCTTAGGGAAAAATATAATAACAAGATGCCAAAAAATAAAAATTAAAAAAAAAAAAAAAAAAGCCCGAAGATCCAAACCCCAAAACCATAAAATATCTCGCTATTATTTGCATTAACCTTTGGATAGGCTGGAGAGTTTTTTTTTTCTATTTTTTTTGCGAACGAATTGCTTTTTTTTTTTTACTCCAATAAAATTGAAAATGAGAGAATCAACCGTAAGAGAAATATAGATTTAAACCTCAAATTTCATTTCTAAACTTTATGATTTGCGGCTACTGAATCATTCTAGTTAAATTCATTTAAAATGCAAATACATATATATATATATATATATAGATTGACTAATAATATCTAGTGTGATTTAGAGCCACGCAGCAATCGCCACCTGTATCATTTTCTGAAACACAAATTCAAACAGACCAACATTTATGGCACCTCCTACCTTGTCGCACCGTGCCAAATTGACAATGCTTTTCTTCTCGAATCTTTTGTATTCCACTCCACTTGCCCACAAGCGACGCACCACCCATCGCCAATTCATCGCCTATTTTATTTCATAATGATATGTACAAGGATAAAACTAATATTCTATTAAACCCCAAAAATATATAATGAAACACTCCAATTTGTTTTTGAAAAACGAAATGGAGAAAAGAAAAGGAAAAAGGGAAATTAGGGGGCAAATACATTACAAAGAGACCTGATGCAAAAGAGGCAAGCATCTTTGTGTTGCCTGCTACTCGTATAAATTCACATACAAGGCAACTGGCACAACACAACCTATTTCTTTTCCTTTCTTAATAAACGAATATACAAAAGTTGTGCTGTGTCGGTGAATTTGGATTTTCTTGTTTTGTTTTTTCTTTTTATATAATCCCCATCATTTTAGTTTAAAAGAGAGAGAGAGAGAGAGAGAAGGGAAAAAGATTAAAAAAAAGAAAACGACGAAAAGCATTGTCAGCGTGTCAACTTGACAAGATGACACGCCCCATATTTCCCACGGCAAAGGAAGTCCCCTCTAAATTATCACCGCTACACTATAATACTCCATTTGCTTCTTCTGTGAAAGCCTTTTCTCTTCGGGTCAAGACTTAAAATAAAGATTCAATCTTTCGATACCCTTTTGAGAAAAGAGTAAAAGGGAATTTGCAGATTTTGGTGGGGTTTTGAATTTTTATTTTTCTCTCTTTTTTATTTTTTTTCTTATTTTTATTTTTTTGTTTGGTTGTGGAGATGGAGAAGGAGGTGGCCGCCGCGAGGAAGCGAGGAGGAGGAGGAGAGAGGCAGAGGCCGTACAAGGGCATAAGGATGAGGAAGTGGGGGAAGTGGGTAGCTGAGATACGGGAGCCCAATAAGCGTTCGAGGATTTGGCTTGGCTCCTACTCGTCTCCGGTGGCGGCTGCCCGAGCCTATGACACGGCGGTTTTCTATCTCAGAGGTCCCTCTGCGAGGCTGAATTTCCCGGAATTCTTGTCCGGAGAGAGTATCGGTGGCGGAGGATGCGAGGAAATGTCGGCAGCCCTGATAAGAAAGAGAGCGACGGAGGTCGGAGCCAGAGTCGACGCTCTCGAGACCGCCTTGAATCACCGCCGCCACCACCACCACCACCGGGGTAGTAATAACAGTAGCAGCAATGAATCGGCGCTTGATAGTTCAGAGTTAAAGTCGATCTTGGAGCGGGTTGACTTGAACAAGGTGCCCGACCCAGAGCATTCGGATGTAGAGTGGGAGAGGAATCAAGAGGAATATTAAAAAGTCCTTGTTCCTTATTATTACAAAAGAAGAAAAAAGAAAAAAAAAAAAAAAACGAAAGTCTTTAATGTTCCTCGGCGGCTGGCGGGTGATGGTTGCTAACATTTGCCAAGGAGGTGCTTTATGGCTGATGAAAAGATGGGGCCTTAATTACTATGTTGATTACTTATTAATGATCAGTAATTAGCGGTAATTTTCTCTCTAGTTTAGATTAGGTCTTCGTTTTCATCTTTGTGTCTCTCTCTCTCTCTTTTTCCCCTTGTTTTTCGTTTTTTTTAATCTTGTTTTTCTTAGTTCGACAATTAAATTTTGGCATTGTAAGATGGGTAATTGTATATCAGTTGGTCTCGGTCATGACTTATGAGTTATCAATGTTCGATGCTTCAAACTTCAAATTTTATGAATTTTCATTTGTTTTTTTTAATCAACTTCTTTTTCTGTGATTGCTTTTTTCTGCAAGTTGTTTTACATGAAACTGTGAATGCAACCACTCGCCGACTTGGCAGTCCTAGCTTTGGCCGCTTGTTCTAGTTTCATTTTTTCCAAAAAAAATTTTTTGCCTTCCTGTCTGGCTTTCTGCCTATCATTCTTCTTCTAGTTGCCCAATTGCCGTTCACTTTTTGCAGAGGGAGAAAGAGGATTTTTTAAGTGGTGACGAGGGGAACAGGCAGTGGCCTACATCCCAACAGTAGGGGCAAATGGCCATGCTAACTGCTCGAGTTATAACTACTAAAGTGATGAGATTTTGAGTTGGGTCTCTTCTTTTTTCTGCTTCTCCACTGGCCACTGTTGCATGTTAGTTGCATCCTTGTGGGCAGTCAGGGGGAGAGCATGCGACAGAGATAGATTGGTGTCTTGGAAGAGCATGATGATTATGACAATGGCGGGGCCAACTTTGATTGGTTCATTAGTCATTGCCCAAGGTAGTGAGTTTTTTTTTTTTTCCCATAGAAAGCGAGAAAAGTCAAAATCGTCGCCCTTAATTTAACAAGGAAAAGGGAGAACAAAAAATTGTAAATGGGGGCCCTGGCTTAGCTACTTCAGTAGGCCCTAAACACATTGCGATTTTCTTGCTCAAAAGTCTTTCACTTTTATTGCTCCACGAGACCGAATTTAGTTTACAGCTTGTATCCCACTTTTAAACGGTGGAGTACAAATATTTACCCATGACTAGCGGACAAATAGTGTTCCTTACATACACCAGAGCTTGCTCTCTCGGAAGCAACATGTCAGCGTTACAAACATATGCCTACTTGATGTTTATGATCCTAAAAAGAATTTAAAGCAAGCTAACACAAAAATAAAAAGAGCAAAAGAATTCCAGGTCCGTCATATGATGGTCGGTGGCCAAGAAATTTGGGTTAGCCGATATAGCCGCTGCCTTGCGTACAGAATTCTTATGCTTTCCAGTTTCAGAGGTCCTTTCGCCTGCTCAGTTCAGCAAACTTGTGTTAAACTGGTAATTGCCAGTAAAGCAGCCACTGGTCGCCACTTTCAAATAAACACCCTCATTTACAGGCAATTTCAATTTGCGAGGCCACACTGCTTTACTCAACCCTTCGAAGCCATACTAGGCTCTTATATTGCTCTGCGAACCTACTGAATCTATTAAAAACTTGATACAGCCTTTTGGCCGACAAGAAAACAAGATGTACAAGGCACACCCGTGGAATAGTTGATTTATTAGGCTTTCCTGTCTGTTTCTCTCCTTTTAGGGGCACAGATGAAAAGGGGGGAAGGGTCTCTAGTGGTGTAATTTGACTGATCCTATCAGTGGGTATCTAATGAAATAAATACCCCACTAGAAACGGTAGTGATATTAAGTGAGGCTAACATAAGCCAAAACTGTACGGATGATACAGCTAAGCTTCCAGCTCTCCGTTGATCAACCTGACTCCGCTTCCCACATTGGCCACTCCAATTCATTGAGAGATACTCCGCTACTATGCACTTGTTTCGGTGGCACGTTTTATATGAAGAGCTGCTCTTACAACATTTCCTCTTGTGATTATTCCAACCTTGAAGGACAGGAACAGTGGATTCTTAAAACCACCATAAGATCAACTGCACAAAGATAAAGTTAATGAACAAGATGGGCCATCTCTTACCAGCTTGCCCTCAGCATCTACAACTGGAAGCCGACGATATTTTGTCTCGAGCAACAATCTGATACCAGATAAACAAATTCAGAAGCTAGCTTTCGAGCTGCAGCATTTCAAATGAAGCAGAGAGCAAAGAGAACAAATAAGGGGAAATTGACTTGTGGAGAATATCAGGTACAAACCTTGCAGCATCCTCAAGATTTGTGTTTTCACGAACAACAATTGGGGCTGGTGTCATCAAATCCCCAACAACCTTCCCGTTGGTCTTACTGAGCAACTTCTGTACCTCATTGAAAGTCTGCAGTCATCAGATTATCATGCAGTATCAAAGCATTGAAGAGAAATTTGATTAAGTCACTTAGCAACTGCAAACACTGAACAACCAAAGTTATGCTGCATCTCTGACATGGGGGCATCAAGAGTGTGTTGATATTCTACAAATGAATGCTAGTTTGGAAGAGAGACCACTGTTACAAAGGAATTCTACACATGAAATAGAAATCCAAAAATTTGAAGTGTTTTTATGAAAATAATAGAGAAATGTTTCCACAAAATGAGGCATTTCATGTTAACTAATGAAGAGATATAAATCTTAATTAGTGGCCACTTGGTTGAAGCATTGGGTGCATAACAACTATGAGATGGTTGAAGCAGGGAAGGAAACATACGCAGACCAAGCTATTAGACAATGAATATCGAGTGGAGAAAACTTTGCTAATATGCTCTGATGTTCTACAACAAAGCCAATTTATGCAGCATTTAAGGATTATTCATCTGACAGAAATCAGAAGAAACTAAAAATGTAAAGGAAAGGCTAGCATGGATTCATAATAGGTAGAAAAAGCATCCATCCTATGGCATTAAACAGAAATAAAGGAGCATGCAGCCAACCCCAGGTGAAACAAAGGGCTGATTCGAGACAATGCTCCATTAGCTAAGGTCAGACCAATGGTAAGAAGATAGGAGCCAGAGAAGGAATTGCGGAAAATCTCAAAAACAACTAGTGCTATGCTAGTCTGCCCAAAGAATAATATTTAGCTTTTCTTGAAACTTAATGAGACTATAGATAATTATGTCTGAAGACATGCTTCAGTACACCGCAGCCAATGGCAGGAGTTCAGGTCTATTTAGAAAATAGAGTCTACCAAGTAAATGAAATTCCTGAAAAAGCCCTGAAGCCAATCATACGTGCTTCACCATTGTGTTATGTGTCTTTGGTCTGTGAAAACTTTGACTTGTAACTTTCCAGAAAGCCTAACCTATTTAAACATGCCAACAGAAAGCATCAGAGCCCTGTCATTGTCTCTATTGGGTTATGCAGAAACACAGAAGTCTAGCGACATCTAAACCCTTTCCCTGTGAATATCTGAAGAGATGGACAAAAAGGCACAATGACAGACAGACAGTGAAGCAGAATGAACAGTGATGAAAGGAACCAAATGAATGTACACACATATATTCATTTGTTCCAGGATATGCAGCTGGTGTTTTGACACACAGAGTAGTTACGTACTTTCCAAGTGCTATCAACTTCAGGGAAAATGCTGCTTTCAGCTCTTCCACCACCTAGTTGAAATATCAAGAGAAACTTGTGTGAGAAATCTGGTGTAATGATAATATTTTCATCATTGTAGAGCTGAAAGATTTCTTTGCGCTTAATGATTTTATGGCACCTGAAATAGAGTCCAATGCTAACAAGTCGTAATCTGACACAAGGCCCACCTGCAATCATCCCCATACTTTGATCAGTTTATTGATAAAACCATCAAGATGTTGAAACAGACCACATTCAAGAAAGAGATGATTAGATTACTCTTCTAGAAGGACCCTAACAATTCACACAATACATTAAAGAAACAGATAAGGGATGTTCAAAATGATATGCATTTTTATTCTAAGAACTTGTAACTTTCTCCATTAAACAAAGCTGTTTAAATATTGGTAAAGAATCATAAAGTGCAGTTTGTGCAGATATTCTTCACAAATTTCTATAGGACAACAAGATTTCAAGGTGAATAACAATGCCATGCCATCAGCTGATTGGTCAGTGAAAACTAAAACAAAGGACTTGAGCAAAAATGCCTGCAAGTGACCTCTAAACAATGCTGATATAGAGCTTGCCTTCACAAATTTGAGAAAAGCTGCTTAATAGAAACATTGAATCCCAACATTAGATATCACCTATAACAACAACAACAACAAAGCCTTAATCCCAAATTTAATTGGAATTGGCTACATGAGTCTTTTTCTGTAATTCCATTCTATTATGCACAAAGTCGGGTGTGGGACCTAATTATTCTAAATCCTTCCTACCATATGTTCATGTAGATGCATAGATACTAAATTCATAATAAGACTAACGCAAGGAAGAAAGGGCACAGGGATCTTACCAATTTCCAATCATCATCAATCACAGGAAAACCAGTGATTCTGTGTTCCACCAGAGTTTCCAGTGCTGTTGGAACAAAGAACAACGTGTCACGCGACATTTTAACTTAGTTTGTCACAGTCAAATGGATTACCTAAATACAACGAGTACCTTCCTCCACAGTTGTTGTTGGTCTCACAACCTGCAACTCGTCTTTCTTCGTCATAAAATCACCCACAGTGTATACTCCATCTTTTGGCTGCACGTTGGCGATAACAGAATGGGCGGAAAGAAAAAAAAATCATAAGTAGGAAAGTGCAAGAACAAAAGGCATGCCACAAAAAAAATTCGAAATTGACATTGTAGATTCACATGCAATGAGATATAGTAAACTCACTTTGCAGGCACGCTTAATCCTCTACATGCAAGATGGATCCAATTTAAAAAAGCGAATTAAATAAGAAGCCGAGATTAAGTAATGGCTTTCGTGTAGACATTGGAAATTCTCTCTACACGAAAAACGCTAGTATTCCAGAATAAGCCTCACAATCTACTGAGCTGATAGAGATACCCAAACACTAAACCAAAAGGAAGTGAAAGAGAAGAAACCGGTACAGAATTGGCCATCAAGGTGCCACTGGCGGCGATAGCGGAGGACGACCTAAGGAGCGATGGCGGCGAGAGAGAAATTGCGGCTTGAGAGAGGGGCATCCGTGCGTCGCCGGAGAAGAGAAGGCGGGGGAGTCGGTGAGCTAGGGAAACGGCGGCGGCGGAGCTAGTTGGGCTTAGACGCGTGAGGGAGAGAGAGTGCCGGTGGAGAATCGAGTCCATGCTCCCGTCGTTTCGGTCTTTCGGAGAATGGAGTCCGGCGGTGGTGGGGAAGCGGCGAAAAGAGTTGAAATGATGGACGCGGATTTACTACGGTGCGTCGCCGGCTACCGACCTCCTTTATGGACACCCGCGCTCGCTCGTCTAAAACGATTGGAAAGCTTCCCAACTCCCTTTTAGTCTGGAACCGTTATCATTGTATACCTATGTATATATATATCTTATCGTCAGTAGGAAGTCAAAATCGATCTCAATTTTTACCAACAAAAATCCTATTAAAAAAATTATTTAAAAAAAAAAAAAACTACAAGTACTCCAATATGAGATTTATTATATTCAGCTTTTATAAAGAGACATTAAACTCTTAATCTGAGTTATAAATTTAGTAATTATTTTATTTTTAGAGTGATTTTACACACTTAATTTAAATTCAAATCTTTTTATTTCATCTATTTCTCAAAAATAAAAAAATTTATATTAAAGTACACTATTAAATTACAGATTTAATAGTTATTGTAATTAAAAGATTTATTGTGAGTTATTATTATTTAAATTATGAATTTTTTATAAGAAAAATTAAATCTTAGTGTCAACTAGAAGCCTCTAACTTGAATTCATATGATGATTAATAATTAATATTCTTATAATATTTATTATTATTATTATTATTATTATTATTATTTAAAAACAAATAATGACGCGTAGAGTCTTGCCTCTAATTAAGGTTTCGTATAAGAAAAGGTAACAAGTCTCGAGAAGATACTTTGTTTCCTTGATAATTCATAGACCAATCGGCTGAGTATGACCAAATAATTATTTTTAGCTCAGCCTCCAGTATATTTAGAAAAACCCCGAGGGATTAGCTTCTAGTTACCCCAATCTCGGGTGATTAAGGAAAGAATGTGGTCGCCACTAGTCACGAGTTCGCCTAATAGTAAAATTAGATAAATTCTTAATTTTAGTTCTTGGATTTAAATCTCAATTCTTACAAAAAGAAAACAAAAATGTTAAGAATGTGGTTGGACACGTCATAAGTATATTGTAGAACCGGCCGAGTTAGTTTGGGACGAAGTACTTTTGGTTAAACCCAAGCCTAATGGGCCAGGGTTGTAACATGAACTGACATCGTTGAATACATTGGGTCATTCTCTCCACTGCAGTCTGCACCAGCCCACATGTATACGAAGTACGAACCTTCTCTGATGATAACTCGCGGTTTTGATCAAAAAATAATAATAATAACTCACGGTTGCGAGTATCTCTCGTGATCCAGGGGCCCACAGAAATAAATTAATCAAACGGCTAAGACTGCAAGTTCAGATTTCGAGCGTGTGGGCCATATCATGTAGTGCACGTACGCCTTCAGTGTGAGCTCAAAAAGAAATTTGCTTTGCTGATGTCTAACTTCTTCCTCTTCTTCTTTTTTTCCTTTTTTTTTTTTTTTTTGTGGTTAATTTTATGTTTAACTTACTTTTTACGTGTGTTGTGGAACATAATATGCACAAAAAGTTGAAATAGCGAGGCTTACGACGCAAGTAAAACCTGAGATTTGTACTTGGGGGGAGCCTATTTTTGGGAGATACAAAGGTCTGGTGACGCAGCTAAGTCAGCCTTTGGTCTCTTTGTAAAATCAAGCCATTGTGTCATGGTCGTGGATCAGTTCCTGGCTGAACCGACCTATTGATGGTGATATGACATCTTTTCATTCTCATTGTAAGTTAATCAATTATCTTGTTGAATCAATAGTTGGTCCTTCAATCAAATCAAGTCCTGCAGCCACTCGATGGAAATAGCGATGATGATAGTTGAATGCTATCATCGTGCAAAGGCAGGACGGTAGGAACCCCCGCTCGGTGGTTCATTGGGAAAATGGAGACGAAAGATGGTGCCTGGCATGACAAGCCATTTTCAGGCATCCCTGCACGAACTTTGCTTTACCTTAAAAAGCCAAAAGATTATTAAATGCTTGTATGATTTGTTAAAACAGTCTTTCTTCAACCCTGCCCTTCTTTCCCCAAATTTGTAGAAGGCATCATTACTTGCTTGATAATATAAATAGTGCAGTAGCAGAAGGAAGGACCCATAATGGTTACTGCTTGTTCATAATGGTAAGTTGACTATTGAGGTTTGCCATCCTACTAAGTTATGGTCCAGCTTAACATAGTCTGCCTGGGTTATTGGCTCAGGATTTTCCAGCGGGCCAGAACCCAATTTAGCAGCCTGTTAAATTGTTTGTTCCTCTCGAGTTTTTTTTTTTTTTTTTGTGTGCGTGTGCGTGTGCGTGTGCGTGTGTGTGTGTGTGTGGAAAATACAACATTTATATTTATAGGGAGTCATGATGCAGTGCATAAGATAGAAAGTGTTCAAAAGTTTAGATATGTCTCAAATACTAAAATGAATTTAGTTCCCATTTGATGTAAAGTAAAGTCAGGCCTGAAAATCGTGATACTACCACAACCAGTCATAGTTTGTATTTTCATGAAAATTCTGGACGACGCAAAATATTTTTTTCAATAAATAAATTTCTACGACTTGGGCTGTTGGAGTTCTTACAACGGAGATTTTTTTAACAATTAATCTCCATTGTCACATCACCGAGATAATAAAATTTCAATTTTATAATTTTCAACTAATTATAGCGGGACCCTAGCTACATATGATACGTTGTTACCGGGCTCTAAGAATTACAAGCTCGACCGTAAGAAATTATTTTCCCTTTTTAAATATTTGGAGGACTTATCAAATATGTTGTACTATGCTGTCTATTTTTAATTTTTTTAATATATAATAATTGTTAATGATAAGAATCACGAATTTACACATAAAAAATACGGTAATATACTATAAGTTTGTATTTTGAACTCGTCGAGTTGATTGAGATTGGTAATTATAAGCTAGATCCAACTCCGAGAATCATCGCATATGAGGATTTGGAAAAACGATGCACGTGGTCGGTAAATAAAAGGAAAAAAAAAAAAAAAAGGCAGAACGATGCACGTTTATTTGGAGATATTTACGTTCTGAATTGAGAATCTTTGGCAGATATTCATCGCCCCTGCCCACGTGCCTAGTGCGGAGGATGCAATTGGCAAATTTGCAGTTTTATAATTACTGTACTGCGGCACGGTATTTTTCTCTGAAAAGCTCTGTTCACTTTTGACTATCCAAAGGGCAGTGGTTCTTTTTGAATGCCATGTTAAAGACAGAAGGAGAACAGAAAATGGAGGAAGCCAAATGTGTCACGCAGGGAAAACGTTGTAGGAAACAATTCCACAAACTGCAAATTGCATGGCTGCTTGCTTCTATATATATATATCTTTTGATCCAACTCGTGAGAAAGAGAAGTGGGGGTGTCTCCATGCAATGCATCGGTTAGTTGTGTGATTGGACTGAATGCAGTGCATTCCTTGGAATTATTTCTCGTTTACTGAGAACCAACCACTTCCGTTGAAGGGAAAATATTCCAAGACAAGGCATTGAGTGGATTGTCGGAATATACCCCAAAAAAAAAAAAAAATAATTAAATAATTTTTTTATAATTAAAATTTCAATTATTTTATATTTTTATTTGAGTTATATAATTTTTTAATTTATTTCAATTTTATTATTTTTAAATATAAAGTTATTGAGTCCTTAATTATTTTTATTTAATTGATATATAAATTTTACTTCTTCTTTTAAAATAGTTTGGATTTAAATTAAAAATTTAAAATATATAATTTAAATCAAAAAAAACATAATTTAATTGTAAAAATTTAAGATTAAAATTTTGTTTATCCCATAAATCGTTCAAATAATTTTAATTTCTGTGTGAAACATGTTCCACAAAAACCGATGCACCGAGTACGGCAGCACCCTTATGTTCTATCACGTGCCCTTGCAGTAATATAGAATAATAGAAAGCAAGTTGGATTCCAATTAATTACATTCTTTTATTCAGTATAAATACTCCAGTGGATTGCTTAAAAAAAAAAAAAAAAACTCAAAACTCCGATGGGTCATCCAGTCCGAGAAACACTCGCTTTAATGCCGTATTTAAATTTGAAGTGGGGTTGTGAAAAAAATAAATAAATAAAGTGATATTTTAATAATTGTTTAGATAAATTAAAAGTGAGTAAAAAAGAAAATGAATGAAAAGTATGTTTTTTTTTTTTGGATGAAGTGAAAAAATTTAAAAAAAAAAGATAGATAATATATTCTATTAATGTACTTGTAATGAATAATTAATAATTATTTTATATGTGAGGATTTTGTATAGAAATAATTACAATCAAATTAATTAACCTTTCTTCAGAAAATAAAAGTCACATTTAATGGCCTTAAATTCTTCGTTGCATGTGTGGCCTCTGCTGTCGATTTTTTTTGTTATACGCAGTTCTCTGTTGCCTTGCCATGCCTTAGTTCTTCTTTAAGCTTCTCTAGAATCTCCACATGCTCGGACCGCAGAACGCAGTGCTCCTTCTTTCCTTCTTCTCACATACTCGGTGAGAACGTGAACAAAAAACAAAGATGAGAAGATTTGTGGTGTTTTTTAAAAACTTTTCTTTCCACAATTTCTTTAAACACGTGAAAATTCTCTCTCTCACCCCTTTTCCTTTTCATGCTTTTTCGTCTTTTTTTTTTCTTTTGTTTTTATTTTTTTTTTCACTATTTTCTCTCAAAACAAAGAAAAGCTAAGTTAATGAGAATGCATTTGGAAGCCCTCCTTCAAATGAATATTTTATAAATAGCGGATAAGAGATTTTATGGCGAAAAATTATTGCACAATATAATTTCACCGTGTCGTCTTGTTGATTCGGTGAAATCACGAAATCAAAAAACCAACTTCATCAACAACATGGCAGTAATTATAAAAGCAGTGGAGTTGTGATAGAAGAAGGAGATGGTGTATCGGAATTTATTTTCAAATGAATAAATCAAGTATGATTGAATTGTCCCATCAAATCTAATCAGTCGTTCATTAATAGTTTGGAACACCTCCCATCTTTCTAGGAGGGCCCTCCCTTTTTTATTACATTAATTGGCCGAAAATTTGAGCCGTGTTTTTTTCGGGCAGAGTTGTTAATATGATCTTTCGTCGGGGATGGCAATGATCACGAAGAGAAAGCTGTAGTGATCGAACGGTGGCTGCTTGCTTGGACAAGTCCCGAAATTATTGTTAAGGCGCAAGATTAAGAATATTGGAAGGACGTATGGACCCCACATCGCAACATGTGACTCTTGTTTAGGGATACGGCCGATTTCCTCGTATGAATCAAGTGTGAGTAAGCTACAAATTGCAGAGAGATTTACTACATAAACCGGTATTCAAATCTCAGTTTCAATTAATTAATTAATTTTAAAATAATGTAGATATAATTTTAGTTATTATTATTATTATTATTATTGATATATTTATAATATATATTAATTATAATTATATAGTTAAAATTTAAATATATAATAATAATAATAATAATGTAATTTATAGATCAAAATAATTTATTAATGTAACAAGTGACAATTAGAAACATGTCACTTAATCAAAATTATTCTTCTTCTTATCGTTATTGCAGTTGAAAATGCTAATAGGTTGTACATAAGATATATCTGGGCTTCATAGATCCACAGGCCACTGCTACCACGAAGCTTTTTCTGGGTTTGATACCATCATCATAAATTCACATCCCCCACACCTCCCCCGGGCAACCCCCTCACTTCTTTGTCCCTCGTCTTTCTTAGTTGACAAAACAGAGAGTCGTTGCTGTTACAAGAAAAACGCATATGAAACAAACAACCTCCAGCTTACAATTCTGGCATTTTCCCATTTAAAGAGGATTGGCCTCGTCGCCTTTTGTGTCTATGTCTACATGCTCGAATAAAAACAAAGTTCTGTCCCAAAAGGCTTAAAAGCCTGCCAGACTCTTGATTGATTGAAATCTTCCATTTTTTCTCTTCTGTAAGATGTCCGTTTAGGTATTGAGGAGAGACAGTAAATCGGGATAGGAATTTTGAGAGATTGCTCGTCGGTTTCTGTCTTCAAGTTTTTTCTGGGGCCATGAGTTAAGTTGAAAAACTGTGACCATAGTTCCAAAGCTAACGAGAAATAGATTTACTAACAATTCCTTCGATTAAGGATAAACGAAGATGCTGATAAAATTGTAAATTTATGGAACCCATTAACTCTTGTACTGTGGATGTCTTTTATATGGCAGGCTTCTCCTTAAATTGGCCTAAAATTTAGTTCAAAGCTTATGTGCATCGGAGTCATTGAATTGAAGCTTACCGTGCTGTGTAATATAGCCCATTTCTTGCAAATGTAACAATTGTCATGTTTTAGCTGGGAGGTGTCATCCAAATGTTGCACGGGGAAATAAATGGTAAGGAGCTTAATTTCCATCAGGTTAAAGCACTATCGCAGTTTTTCACGTGGTTTTTCGAGGCAGAATAGCCATTCACAAACTTTTGATACATAATTCTTGAGTTAATGCTTATTCGTGCACATGGAATAATTGATAGAATCGCCATTTAACGGGTTATTTCTGGCTAGAAATCCTCTAGCTATCGTGTGTATATATACGGATTAGCCCAAATCGCATTCCAAGTATTAAGTCATGTTCATAAGGATATAATACAAACTGGAGAAAAAAAAAAGAAAAAACTACTTGTATTACCGTTCAATGGCGTGGTCTAGCAAAAAAAAAAAAAAAAAAAAATCGTTTGTTTCATACAAAATTATGAATTTAATTCTTTATCAAAACATTTGATGAAACTAAACTTATATTTAGTATATATAATTACGAGAGTAGTTGGTTATCCTCTCCTAACTCATAAAATGTATTTTTTTAGTGGGTTAAATTAGGATTAAATCTATTATAGAGTGTGAAAGTGTAAATTTACTTAATAAAATTATAGATATTACTCTTCTTTTTTTTTTTTTTTTAACCTTACGAAGAGAAAAGAAACAATCATAATATCTTGCACTACAGCATCTTAGGATATTTTATAAAAGTGGTTTAACACTCTGAAATACATATTGTTATTTATAAATCATTACTAAAATATTAAATTAGTGCTTTGACAAATCTTTCTTAAGTGCAGTCAAAAATAAATGACGACAATCGCATTACTATATAAGTATATAGTTTTAGTAACAAAAATATAGTTAATAATAGCAAATTTCTCTTATTGCCAAAAGTTTTTTGTTAATTTTCTTTTTTTAAATGTCGGCAGGGCGATTTAAATCATGATGCGCACACTGTAAGGTGATGCAATCATATGATAGCTAAAACTTACTTTAATTACGATCAATTTTTTTATAATCTGAAGATTCTCTAACAAAAAAATAAAAATAAAAATAAATAAATAAATACATATATATATATATATATACACACACACTCTCTATTATCACCGACAAATAAAATAATAGACTACAAATAAAATAATAGAGTAAGTGTACAGCATAGAAATCATTAACTCCGATTGCTCACGTTCCAAAAACAAAAAATCGAATATTCCAAGTGGGGCCTTGCTGAGTCAACTGTCTAGATGTGCCAAAATTTTGTAGGATGATGTCGAAGCCGTCCGATGTTTCCACTTTGTAGCGAAACCATTAATGGAGTTGAGTTCAACA
Source organism: Bruguiera parviflora (assembly GCA_019804595.1). Taxonomy (NCBI): domain Eukaryota; kingdom Viridiplantae; phylum Streptophyta; class Magnoliopsida; order Malpighiales; family Rhizophoraceae; genus Bruguiera; species Bruguiera parviflora. Next base: position 1,687,388 of record CM034047.1, on the reverse strand, counting down.
ATCAACAAAAAATTCACGGTCCTCATGTGCGTAGATTGAGGTCGGCGGAGTTTAAGATATTAAGAACTGCAGGATCACCAACATTATTGACCTCTTTTCCTACAAGCTGCTGCCAAGGGAGACCTCCAGCGTAACGTCTTACGTGTGGTCGCCTACCAATTCTCCGGTGGCCAAAAACATTGACTATTGGGTGTTGCTCAAACTTTCTTGGATTGGTACGCTATCTTTAAATCCATTTAAAGCGACTTCACGACAATTATATAGAAAAAAAAAAAAAGGGATGGGAAATTTAATGCCGAATATATTTTCAGTGTCTTCTAGTGCAGACTTTGTCGATGTCCAATTGGTTTTTACTTTAATCTGTCTCCTCTTTTCTTGTAAGTCAGCAGCCTAGTTCTTCTCTTTTTATAGGGGCTGGCTACTTCTTTCTCCGTTCTGCCTTTTCTTTTTTTTATAGGACAGTAATCGTTAAAAAAGATAAAAATTTAAGTAAATTTAAATAAATAATATATTTATAAATTTTTAATTATATATTATTTATTTGTTAACATAAAATTATTGAATCACAATTTATATACTCGCGTTTAAAATATCAATAAAATAAATTTAAAATTATATAAATTAAATACGAAAACTCGAGTTGAACTCTCCATAATTGAGATTTAAAATTACGTAAATTAGATGCATAAACTCATTATTCCAGCGCTATCCCCCTCCCCCAAGGTTGATTGATTACCATGTTCGAGGGATAGACCCAGCTTACACATCATATAATGCATGCATATATGGTCTTTGCTTTTACTTTTAGAATGCCTTGGGAAATAGATAAACGTATTTAAGAATGCACATTAGCATTATTAAGAATGGGGTACGCGCCATTTCCTATTTACGGTTAGCAGACAGGAATGCATGCATATGATCACATATCTCTCTTCCTAGAGATTACGCGCATCCTCTTTGTGAAGTTGAAGATGTCTAGATGTGTGTGCTCGTGCCCCCCCCCATTTTCTCAAGCATGAACAACTGTTTTGGAAAAATAGCTTTCGGGGACAACATTTACATTTGTGACATACAAGTTAGGTACATGCTTGCTAGCGTTTTCCCTAATTATTTCCCTAATTATGGTGAGGAAACGGTGGCTCTTCTATGTCCGTGCCCTTTGTTCTACAAGCGTAGAACTTTCAGATTCAAAGGGGACAAATTATTGAATGTTATACAAGGATTTGCTCCTTTAACGAACAAATTGAAAAATTAAAAAGAATGTATTTATTGAATTTTAAGAGTGTCCCTGGAGCAATTTTTAAAATTTATCTATCTTATAAATGTTAATTATATTTTAAGCATTGCTGCAAGGTAAGTCAGATTCAAGAGTAGGGGTATAATTATTTATGCATTCTATCATTCTTTATTCATGTCTCAAGTTTTTTATTTATTTTATTATATATGTATATTTCTTTTCATTATAATTGAGATTCATTTCTACGAAATTGGTATGCATAAGTTTAAAGTGGTTGAATACTTGTGAATTTAGCTGTCAAAGTCACTACCTCTATGTACCTTGCACTTCTTTCAGTAAAACTATAGAGTGCCACTCATATCTTTGCATTTTTTTTATAAAAAAAAAAACAATAATATAGCATCGAGATAACAATACCCTATTTGCATGCCTTCTAACTCGCCCTTCCCCGGTTGATGCCAAAGATCTATGACTGGATATTACGAGAAAGTTGACTTACGATATTCGTACGCTTCAAATATTGTAATGCATATCGTAATTTACGATTATGATCAAAATACGACTTTCCATGCAAACACCAAATGCCGTCAAATTAAAAAGTACGCTATTTTTAAGAATTGAGATTTAGCCTTGTAGTTAAAATTAAGAGATGCGAGCAAAAGGTTCATGGTTTAAATATGTTTCTTTTAACTATTACAAATTTGGTTAGTCGATGTCCATTGCAAGGTGAAAATATAAAAGCCAAAGAAGAACTTGAAATCGATGAATTGCAAATACCATCCATCCAACCACATAAAATGCGTTGAATATGAGGAGCATACCCAGAATTGGTTGGCGGGATGTTTAAGAATAATAAAGAAAATGGGCCTACTGCTAGTCTGCCGCACCCACAAATTTGACGTACGAGAGAGAGAGAGAGAGAGAGAGAGAGACGGAGAGAGAGATGGGCTTCAATAATTAATGGAAAGTAGAATTAGACACTGGAGAGAGGGAGGGCCCCTCCTCCTGGAAGGAGTACGGTTTCTACTTGAGGAAAACCGCTCCCTTCAACCACAGCCTCGTCCCCCGCCATTAGTAGAAAGGTTTGTTTCGGCTTGTCGAATGCCCACACTCTCTTAGTATTACTCATATGCTTGTGAATTGTGATTAGATGGATTGATGCAATTTGTTCTCTTCGTCTCTTTTTTCTGAGCCGAGTAGTTACCTCTCGCTTAGCGGCCAGTGTTGCTCTTTCTTTCTTTGGTTCCTTTTCTTTTCTCTTTTCTCTCTCTCTTTTTTTTCCTTCTTTTTTACAGTTTTTCTTGAGGAATTTTGTTCGGTGCTTTTGTGACGTAGCCTACTCCCCTTTTGTTTAACATCTCTCGCATATGGGGCAGGGGTTAGACCCACGCTCTGACACGCCTCTTGCAGCCGTGCTCGTTGATCTCCAATAGCTGACAAGGGAGTTTTTAAGTTATGCCCTGTCCCCACAGCTTAAATTTACTGTTTGAAGTTTGCTTTTCAAATTACATTCCCTGCGCATTTATTTCGTCCCAATATATTTTATATCTACCATCGAACGCTGTAATTTTAAATAAATAAATAATTGCTTATTATATATATATATTTAATTTTTTACTAAAATATTTAATAAAATTAAATATACATATTAAGCATGTACCGCTGTAAAAATAATTAGTCACTATTTCTAGGTTTATAGGGTATGCTTTTCTAATAAATTAAGTTGCGCAATGCAAAAGTGCGATCCCTTTCAATAAGATTACCACTCTTACTGTTCTATTTTCTTCAACAACAAAAAAACAAAAAAAAAAAAAAAGCTACGTTTCTAATTTAACACAGAAGACACGTGAACATATAATAATAAATTAGTTTGGTTTTATTGTCAAGCACGATGGTTTACTAGTTTTATTTTATATATTTTTTGGGAGACGAGATTTCAGATGAGATTAAAATAAACATTATAGATAATTTTATGCTCTACATTTATACTCCGTTAGTAACAGTGAAAACAAACATTGCAGATTTCCACCAATCAAAGTGTAATGCACAAAATACACTAACGGAGTGAGAAGAATTAGGCTTAAGCTTGGCCTATTTTGTATTGATCATATAGTAGTTATTTAATTGTTTTTGTTTATATTACATTGTTTTTGAGACTTTCGTCTAAGAATGTTGCGTTTTGGTGTTTGAAGTGTTAAAATATAGTAGTGTAACATTGTTCTCAAAAATCTCATATTACCTCAATTACGGTAAATCTAAGATCATTAAGGGAGAGGTGACAGTGTCTCGATTATCACCACTCGGTAAAGGTATATGAGATTTTAGGATAATTTTTTTGTTGCATATTTTTGTAGTTGGACCAAAATAAATACGAATAATCCATTGCTTCTCGTACTGTATTGTATATATATTATGAATATTATATGAACAACCAAAACATTGTTGTCTAAAAATTATAATATTACATAATTTACCACCTGCAATTAATATATTATGATTTTTATATAGTGGTCATAGTATGTTAGGTTTGCTCGAAATGTCCCCACACCGTCACTGTCTTCTTGGCTGGCATGGTAGTAGCCCATTGAATAGAGATCAGGGATGGATTCGGACATAGATTTGAACTAGATGGAGCAAAATTTACAATTACAAGAATAAACAAAACCAAAAAAAAAAACAACGTGGAGACAACGCGCGGAAGTGAGAGATTGGAATGAGAAAAAAAAAAAAAACAAACAAAGCGCCATAAATACGAGGTACAGGTAAACGAAGCCAGTTGGCCTTAAGGAGAACCGAAGAGGCAAGTGTGGGCCCTCCCTCCCGTACTCTTGGATTGGACTTTTCTGAAAAAATTTTCCTTTTCTTAACATTATTCCCTTTTCCTTTTCTTGACACCCAAACACCTCCCTCTCGCTTGCTCCGTCTTTTACCCTTTGCGGTCGTTCCAGTTACAAATTTCATTATTTCAAAAATACCCTTTTACGTGATTTGATTTACACATCCCACCCTTTTACCCTTATTTACTTCCCATGTTCGTTATATGGTAAAAACCAGGTAAAACATAAAAGATAGAAAGATATATGCTCACCCCTTTTCCATACATCATTGAGAGAGAGAGAGAGAGAGAGATGGAGGGTGACTTGTAGTGACGGTGAGTGTGTGAATGATGATAATTAATAGCTAATAAAGGTAATGGAGTGATTGGCTATCTCTCGGGTCGTCGCCCTGTCTATTTCCGTTAGTGGGTAATGTAGAGAGAGAGAGCAAAAGAGAGACAATATAGACACAAGGAGGGGGGGATGCTTTTTCGATTTGGTTAACGTGGGGAAAGTTGAATGAAGAAAGAGAGAGTTCCTTGTTTCTTTCTTTCTTTCTCATTTTTCCCATCTTATGTTCTTTTTTTGTAACCACCGAGAAGAAATACACAGGGAGAGATCAAACGCATCAGAACAACAGTAAAGTTTCTGTTCAGCTCATGAAGAATAAATGGAAGCGTGTTAGAGTGGAATTTATTATTGAACCCCCCCCCAAAAATTGACCCCCCCCCCCCACCCCCCAGAAGATCTAATTTACCATCGCCGACGCCTTTGATAAAGGGAAAAAAACTGTTTAGTTTAAACTTAAGGAGTTGTTAAGTGTCACAAAATATTTAAGTAATTAAAATCGCCGTGTTTATTTGTGTCTCTGGCCCACACCCGGAGCGATTCTCTCGACAAAAATGGGCCTCTCTCTCTCTCTCTCTCTCCTCTTTTGAGTCTATGCATCATCAGCCATCGGAAATAAATAAATAAATGAACGGGGCAAGCAAAGTTGCTTGAGAGAGAGAGAGAGAGAGAGAGAGAGAGAGAGAGGGGGGGAGGTCGCTAATCTTTCCTGGGGCTATACTGTATTGGGCAGTTAGCGACATTAGACCTTGAAGTATCTTCCTCTACAACCTTTTTGCAGAACACCCTCTGTCTCTCTCTCTCTCTCTCTCTCTCTCGGAGTCGTAGGTTTTCTCGTTCGGATGCACAAGCCTCTTCTGTCTCTCTTATATATAGATGTTAGTGAGCATGATAAACTATTTTATGCGGCGAGGCTAAGGAAGGGAAGATTTTTTCCGTTGTCACATAGCCACCTTCGTCAGTCGGGGGGGGGGGTTTCATGCTAAGGACTTGGGGGTTATTTGTCGAAAGTCTTTATAACTAGTGCAAAATTTGTTTAGCTCAAACTTCTGGTTGGTTTACGCATGCAATCGAGGAGAAAAAAAATGTGGAACTTAAATGACTCGCCTGATCGGAGAGAAGATGATGACTCCGAGGGATGTTCTTCGCAGAAGACCTCCATAGATGGCGAGGACGAGAAAGGTAAACGAATCGGATCCGTTTCGAATTCCAGCTCGTCTGCTGTGGTAATAGAGGATGGATCAGAAGACGAGGAAGATGTTAGAGTCGAGAGAGGGAGAGTAATCAAAAAGCGTGGCAGTAAGATATTCGGGTTCTCGGTGCCCCATCATGAGGACTCCATGGACAGCGATACGCCTGTGACCCACCAGTTCTTTCCGGTGGAGGACCAGGAAATAGGGGTCTCGCCGGGGAGTTTGGCTTGCGCCGGTGGGGCTCGATTTCCTCGGGCACACTGGGTCGGAGTCAAGTTTTGCCAATCAGAATCGCTAGCTTCTCAAAAGTCCATTGAGGCCTCGCAGCCGCTGAAGAAGAGCCGGCGGGGTCCCCGGTCGAGAAGCTCGCAGTATCGCGGAGTCACCTACTATCGGAGAACGGGCCGATGGGAGTCCCATATATGGTTGGTTGTACCTTTTGTTATTATTTGTCTTTGAACTTCCAAAATTGTTTCCAGGAGCCGTTTTGTTTGAAGCTTAGTTTTTGCCAATCAGAAATTATGATTTTTCTTCTCCTTTCCTCTTTTGCTCGCTTTTGTTTGCAGGGACTGTGGGAAGCAAGTATATCTAGGTATGAGTCTATATTTGATCTTCATTTACTCAATGTTCCGGAAAAAATGGTTTCTTTGTCACCGATTTTTCATACACTTCTGGTGTAAGTTAGACTGATTTTTTCTTCTTTTTATTGGATGTTTCTGTAGGTGGATTTGACACAGCACTCGCCGCAGCTCGGTAAGCTAATATCTTTGCAAGATTTGTCTTTTCCTCATTTGGGGAAAAAAAAAACAGAGAGAGAGAGAGAGAGAAAGAGAGAGGAAGAAATGGTTGCAGAGCCTGAGGCTGAAGGGAAATTTTGTTTGCAGTGCATATGATAGGGCGGCCATCAAGTTTCGGGGTGTGGAAGCAGATATTAACTTTAGCATTAAAGATTATGAAGATGACTTGAAGCAGGTAACCCCAGATAGAGAGAGAGAGAGAGAGAGAGAGAGAGGAGAGAGAGATTTGCAGTCTCTTTACTCGTTTATCTTATCTTCAACAGTACTGCCTTAACGATTACAGTCGTGTTCTCTGATGTGTTTTTGGTTTCTTTCTTCTGTTGTAATTGAGATGCAAAGTTCAAAGTTTAGACTGTTTTTACGTCAACAGATGAGCAACCTCACCAAGGAAGAGTTTGTGCAAGTACTCCGACGACAAAGCACCGGTTTTCCGAGAGGAAGCTCTAAATATAGGGGTGTAACCTTGCATAAATGTGGAAGATGGGAAGCTCGAATGGGTCAATTTCTTGGCAAAAAGTAACCGCTCATCTTTATGATCTGGATATTTGTTTCCATCTTCGATCATTTTCCCCCTCTTTTTTCTTGGTTTTTTGCTCCTTGTGATTGCCAATGTTTTTCATGTGTGCTGGATTTGGTTTTTCGCAGGTATGTGTATTTAGGCTTGTTTGATACTGAAATTGAAGCTGCGAGGTGGGTGTTTTGCTCTAGAACTAATGCTTAAATATATAGCCTGTCTTTCCTTCCTAACTTTTGTCTCGATTATATTGAAGTAAAAATGTAAATGAGTGATTTGTTACAATTTTATTATTCATTACTTATTTATTATTTTGTTATCATCTATCTACATCATCACTTGGCGGAAAAACAATAGTGGGGCTATTTAGTATTATTCTTTGCTTTAGTCATGTGCTTTGTCTTTTCGTTTCTTCTATAATTAAATTGCATTTAGTAAGACAGAATCCATAGAAGAATCAATAAACGTTGCCTGGCAGTTTTCGTGGGGACCTGAATGTTTTGCTGGTACTCGTAGGGCTTATGACAAAGCTGCAATAAAGTGCAATGGCAAAGAGGCCGTGACCAATTTTGATCCTAGCATTTATGAAAATGAGCTTAACCCTAATTGTAAGAATTGAAGTATCCATTTTTCCTGCTTCTGTTTTTAATTTTTTAGATCTCATTTGACAATTCACTTGTATGTGTTCCCAATTTGGCATTAGGCAAAGCTGCAGACCAGAGTCTTGATTTAAGTTTGGGCAATTCAGTGTCAAAGCAAAACAATGTAGAACTTGGCAACGATAGTCAAATGGATCAACATTCAGCATCGGCCTCATTTGTGGCTGACTGGCAATATTGGGGGCCCAAGGTACATAAAATCAATATGATCATCGTCCAAATTTAGGCTTAATTTACATTCCCCGCTAAATTCTCATGTTTCTGTTGCTTGCCACCAGCTTAATCTCGACAGAAACGACAATGATGGCCGTAGAAGGAATGGGTGCAGCGAGTCTGAAACGATGCAGCTTTTCAGCCAAACTCACATTCAATATCCAGCATCACTCAATTCCAGTGAAATGCACAGTCACAGATATGAGCAATTGAGGAGACCTGGGGAGAAACAGGTGTTCCATAATACTCTTCAACCAGAAGCAAACTCTTCAAATTACCAAGTGGGTGTCCTAATTAATCTCATGGAAACATTTTTATTGCTAGCATAAAATGATCCTTTCAACTGAATTGTTTGCACAACTTCTATGGACTCAGTTTCCAAGCAGCAGTAACAGAGGCCGAATCGGGAGCGATCTTTCACTATCCCCAAGTAATCATCATCATCAACAACAATGGCAGCCCGGTCCTCAGTTCGCAAGTGCTGCAGCATCATCAGGATTCCCACTGCAGATTAGGACTCCACAAAACTGGCTGCAGAAAAATGGGTTCCACTCTTTGTTGAGACCTTCCAAACCCATGTCTAAAAATAGCCATTCTTCTCCCCTACTATGATTTTAACGAGAGGAAGCATCCCAAGAAAAAAAGAAAAATGCAAAGGATAAAAAAGGAGAGAGATCCAAGGGTCTGGAAAACGTACGTTGTTCATTGGTCAAATTAATGAAGGGATGATATATTGGTATCTTCAACTCGATCTAGGTTTCTGACTAGAACTGCTGGGGGTCTGTCTTTATCTTTGGTGACACGATGTTGCAATTTGCTTTGCTGCCGCCCTATCTGTCACTTATAGCTGCACCTAACCTAACCCGTAATATTTACTCAGCCATTATGGCTACAAGTATTGTGTGTAGCCTGACCTCATGTTTTGGCTGACCTTGTTATTGAATCTATGCCCCCCGAAGGACAGTCATATGGTAGCTGTGGCTCTTCAGGCGTTTCTTTTTAATCACTTTTCCATTCCCCAGGCCTGTAACGGCTCTCTGGTTGGAGGGGACTTGATTCTTTCGTGGGGTGGGGGTGGTGGGGTGACTTTGCATGTTCATTTCTTTTTATCACATATGTTTTCCATTTTCTAAAGCAAAACTCATATGCTAATACGATATTCAGGTCTGCACACAGCAAAGAGATTAAATAGATAAAACTTTTTAACGCACAAGACTCGTGTCTAAGAAAGTGTCAGATATATAATCTTATTTTTAATTTTTTTTTTAACAACGAAACTATTTCATAATTTGAATTAGAGAAAAAAAAAAAAAAGAAGAAAGAAAATTTAGCGTCAATTCTACGTCTTTCAGATGGAAAAAAATGCAAGCGTCAAAATTGAAATGGAAATTTTTGCCTCGGAAATATCAACGGATGGCGCTGAATGGTCACTGTCTTCTGCGTCCTTTGAATCAGTTCTCTCGGCCAAAAGCAGTCAGACATGGCCCTCGTTGCGAGAGGGACCTATCATGTTAACCCAAAGCAAAGTACAGAGAGTTTAGATTATCATGACACACACATACGTTACATACTTATATACCGAAATACTGGGTGAGCGGGGTGAGAGAGGAGCGGGTTATACATATATATAACACAAAAAGGGTATAAAAGAAACCGGCTCGTTTTAACGAGGAAAGAGCCACCATTAAAAGGACAAGTACGTGAGCATTATTTATGGGTTTCCTTGACAGCAAATGGAAAGTAAATGGTTTTGAGAGATTAATTAAAAGCTTGCGAGAAGTGTACGAGGAAACGGCCTAGAGGGCAAGAACATTGTTGACAATTTCCCATGAAGAGGAGCCTATATAAAAAAAAGAGTGTACAAAGTGCACGTGTCTGTTTACGGCTGATTAGTACAATAATATAAGTTTAAGAATGGTACTTAATTAAAGATATTCTGAGATTAAGTCCAATGAATATAATGCCAGTGATCGTTTCGTCATCTGGTTCGTCACTATAGATATTTTTGTAATGGCCGAGAAAGATTATAATTTAGGGGACAGGGCAGTATTTTATGTTTAAGGTCATGGTGAGCGATGGATGTTCAATATTTTATGCTTAGGAGACACGTCGAGTGTCTTGCTACCATGTGAATTTCAATTATTTTATTTTTCGCTTCTTCCTAAAAAATTGCACTTTCAGCCTTGCAGGAGCCACGCAGGCAAGTCAATATTCTTATTTATGACCAAACTAGAATTCCATTTTCAGCAGAATGTGCCCATCCCATGGAATTACATGCATTGCATTACATGAGTTTCTTACTTTTATCATCTTACATGGGTATTTGGTTTATTCTATTTTTGCACCTTCGTCGGCAATTAACAGCTTATATACTTACCAAGAAAAAAAAAAGAAATAGAAAAAGAACTTATATGGACTTTAATTTTAGAGTACCATAATTTTTTCATAAAAATAAGTAAAACCTGACTTTATTATATATAAAAATGAATATCTTATATTAAATAAATAAATAAAAATAATAAATACTGCAATGCATTCTTTTTTTAGGCTTCTTCCATTTTGCTTGCCCTTTCATTGGTATGCTTTTATTTTAGTGGGTTGGTTGGCATATCCATCTAGAAATGCCTATGAATGGGCTCTCAAGCAAAGAATATCTTTGCCCCTTCTTGAGAGTTATTGTTCGTTGTTTTTTTTTTTTAATTTTTTATTGATAGGTCTCTTGAGATCTTTACCCTGTGCTTTTTATCATTTATTCCATTTTGACCGCTATGGATCTCTAGCTAGCTGGCAGCCCCAAATGAAATAAACAAAGAAAAAAAAATCCACATATGTAACGAAGGGAACAAAGTGACTTTGGCTTATAGCAGCTTAAACACGCTCTCTTTAGATCCTTTTCCTTTGCACCGTAACTACGAATCACTGCCACATCTCAGACAGACACATTCAGATTATTAACAGAGAGATGGACTGATAGAGATGGAATGGAATCCATGTTTAACACTTTAGAAATTGTGCAGCCGAAATAAAATTTTAAAAAGAAGTGGGACAATACAAAGAAAACGAAAGACCTAGATGGGGAATCAAAGCAAGGATGACAAAGAAAACAAACTCACAACTCAAATGGGCTGCCCCTCGTTCTTGTTTTTCTTAAAAAGAAAACACATTAATTGTTTTAACCTTTTGATGCCCACCAGGCATGCAGTCTGATAATAGAATAATTAATTTTTTTAATTTTAATAACTATGTACAAGTCTCAGTTATGAGATAATAAAACGAAAAATATTATATTTAAAATAGTAAATAAAAATAAATACATGACAAGTAGACATTCAAATGGTTAAATATTTAGATTTATTAAAAAAAGAGTTTTTTTTTTATGTAACTTACGTAATAAATTAAAATGAATGTACGATATTATTTGATATTTTGAATTTAATAAGTTGACGTGATATCATAGGTGTTACCCTTTACCAAGAATGGAACAACTCGAAAATGCTTGGCGTCTCTTGGTGGAAAGAATCTATTACACTAGGTTTTTTTCCTCTTTTTTTTTTTTTTTTTTTTTGACTTTTTATGGCCTGAACATGGGGGTTTCACCCTTTACCGAAAAGGGAAGGTCTCCAAAATGCTCGGTGTCTCTTGGTGCAAAGAATACATCATAATAGAAAAGGGGTAGGCAATTATTAATTTTGGGTGGTGTTCTGGATGCCAACGGATGGTAGCGAATGTGACTGTGACGGCGACTGCGATGGGGACTTGACTGTGAGGAGGTTGGGGCTCCTTTCGAGGGAAAGGGGTATTAATAATAATAATAATAATATTATTATTATTATTATTATTATTATTATTAATGTGTGTTTTTTATGTAAGTGGGATCTGTACCATTAAGAAGTGTCAGATCGCTTTCATCGATTCACATTCACTCAGTACAAGCTACTCCTTTGGTTTCTCTTTGTGGCTCGAGCATTTTTACCCTTTTGCTAATTGCCGTTCTTCTCTCTCAATCTTTATGTCCGTCTTTTTGGGGGCTTTGCTTGATTTTTGTGTTCACCTTAGTAGTTTGCATGCAACCCTTCTCCTCTTTTGCACAGGTGGCGTTAATAAAAGTTTTATAAAGAGGGGGAAATCCACGTGGTACAGATGGAACGTCCGATGACTCTGATCCATCCTTCAATCAACGATAGCTTCTTTTTTTTTCTTATATAAAATACAAAGTAATGAAATTATCATGCTTTAATTTAATTAATACTGTGATCTACATTATATTACGTTCGAAGTACTACAATTTAATTCTTGAACTTTTCAAGTCTATTAATTCAAAATTTTTGTCAATTATTTTTTTAATAAGAAACTTATTAAATTATAAATTATAAGATTAAAACACTATTTTTTTTATTTACATAAACTTCATTCTCTCTCTCTCTCTCTCTCTCTCTCTCTCCGTGATGAAATAAAAGTTGAAAATTTTTGTCAATTTTTAAATTCGTGCTTATTTGCACTTAATGGAATAAAGAAATTTATTTTTTTATAATATTTGTTCGTATATTTCTGAGAAATGAAACTTGCTGGATGATCTATTATTGATAAATCAGTTTAATTCTTTGTTAAAAACGAAGAATTTTGTCAATTTCTTGGTTTTTCTGGACAATATATGAACAAGTGATAATTATATAATATATTAAAACTAAAAGGTTGCGTGTGAGCCCAAGGGATTGCAGGGTACCACCATATTTATCGTTTTATATGCACCCAAAAAAAAAAATCAAAGTAAAAACTATTTTTTATAGATTTTTTTTCACAAGTTTTTGTGAGAAGACAATGAACAGTTAGATCCGCGAGCACAAATGATTAAAAAAAGTTTAAAACTAAGTTAAGACAAAGTAAGAACTCCATTTTTAAATAATAATTTTTGATATGTTAACTCATATTTTTATTATTATAACACACATCGATTTGATGTTTAACATAATTTATTTTTTTAGTTTTTTTTAATTGATTCTTATTTAATTTTTCTTCATACATGATATTAAATCAATCTGACTCTCCGAGAGTCCAATTAAATAATTACTTAAATAACTCATCCACGATGAAATTCACCCCAGCATAGAGTGAAAAAGAAGGCAGAAACCAATAATCTATGGGCAATTAATTAAATAGAACTGTGGGTTTATCCCTAGTTTGATGTGGCGACATCCCTAGTATTATTGACATAATTGACAGAGCTTTAAGTAGATAGGCAGATTTTAAGGTACATATCCTACCTTAACTTATTACTAGGCTCAAGAATCAGATTGTTCTTCACTGGGATATATGCATAGCATAACACAAAAATGGATACCCGCCATGCTATTAGGAGACAATTTATGGTTCTCCCCAAACTAGTATGTCAAAAAAGTACTATGTATTAATAATTTCAGTTGGCTATGGAGGAAGAAAGACAAAAATCTTTCTCTGGATATTGTTTCTGCCATGGGTTTTAAAAAAGAATCATGTCCCTGTCTCCAATAAATTCACATGCCATAACATATTAGAACAGGCATCTGTCTTAGAAAAAGTTAATATGAAATTTACCATGCGTTCTTCCTATAATTTTGAACGTTTGAAACTATGCATACAGATTAGGGCCACGGCTCTTCTGAAATCCAGAGGAAATGAGTTGTTTCCTTTCCCAAATTGGAAACTCTTCTCTTGGTCTTGTACATGTCGAGCAAAGTGGTCCATATATGAAAAAGCCCTTTTGAGCTACGAATGCTGCCAGCATCCAGAAGTGGAAGGTGGGCTCACAGCTTATGGTCCCAACCTCTGTGAATTTGCTTTTCGCTTGCTGTCAGTTGCTACTCATCGTCCTCCCTGCAATTATATACAACACTAATATTTTTACGTAATAATATATATATATATATATATATATATACACACAGAGAGAGAGAGAGAGAGAGAGGGGGGGTATGCTAGCTAGTATTGAATTTGAACCTAACTTTATAATAAAGGGATTACAACCACTCAATCTAACGACCTTTTTCTGGTTGGGCGTTGTAAACTTAGCCTCGAGTTACTTTTAAGTTACCATCCATCCAAGCCCATCATCGCTAGGGATAATAATGCAGCGTCAAAAAGAGTGCAAATGTGCCCTATAATTGCAGGAGTAAGTAACTAAAATTACCATTTTTAGTTAGATTACTCTCGACGACCCAGTTAACTTATAAAGCATAAAAATTGAGAGTATAACAACGAGAAAGCTCACAATGCACAGACGAAGTGACAAAAAAAAAAAAAAAAAAATTGCATTCATACTGGCTATGCATTACGAGACGCGTGGCATTTTCCCATTTATATTGAATTTGATTGAAGGAAATTTGAATCCTCATAAAGAAATTATATCCACAAACTTTGTCGAGAATTTAATCCTCAATCAATTTGGCGATCAATGGATTGACCACTCTGATGTGCAACTGTACATATGCTATCTTTTTAACAATTTATTTTCATATTTCAATATATCGTATGCTATAATTATTTTAAATCTTGAAACAGAATTTAATGGACTTGTTTTTATGAACAAAATTTTATGTTTATTTTCAAATAAAAAAAATTAAAATTAGTGGTTTGGCGCCACATTCTTTAAGATATATATATATATAGAGAGAGAGAGAGATTATCTGATTAAGTTAATTATGGTAATATTATCACACGCGTAGGCATACACTCATGTGAAAATATGAGGATCTTAATCTGAATTATCATTATGTTTCGTTGTTTTTAATTTTCTTTTAAATTTTGGCCATTCCACATTCTTTTATTCTATTGGCTAGGATAGGATGATGTGGCACTGTGTCCACATGGCAATCTTTAATAAGTCGGTATACCGAGTGCTGACGTGGTATTTGCCACCTTCTAATCTTCTGTTCCAATTCAACGAATTCTTAGTTCTGACATGTTTCCATGCACGTGAAGCAATTGTTATCAGTGTACTAGAATGTGCCACGTATACAAAGGGTGAGTAACCATAATTGAGAGTATTAACAACGAGAAAACTCAAAATGCACAGATGAAATGACAAAAAAAATATGGTAAGTGAGTATAGTTGCTAATAAATTGACACAACTGACAAAACGTTTTCCTACACTTTTTTTTTATTATTATTTTGAAAAAATTTAAGTGGACATAAATTTAAATAAATATAAAAAATATAATATACAAATTTTTATACCTATTTAAATTTATTGTATTTTTTGTTTTATTTATTTATCAAGTCAGAAGATTGGTATTAAAGATTTTCCATATTTAGAAAGATTTGTGAGTGTCATTTTGATGATAAGGCTAATAAAAGGTGGCCACCGGCTACTATAAGCAGATCATTTCCAGCCACTCGTTCCCTTTCTTTTTTTTTTTATTTTTTTAAGGTGACATCTATGCTACGGTTGAAAAGTAAGTGGGTTTTTATGTAAATAAGTCAAATTATTTATTTATTTTTTGGCACAACAAAATAAGTCAAATCACCATCCTAATCACTAATTCAATTTGAGTCTCACCAAAACGAGGTTAATGTCTTATATAGTTATATGTTTTTAGTCCGAATATAAATAATCTTAAAAATTCAAATCGGGTCGGATTGAATCTGAATGGACATGCATGTTAGACAATTTTTTTTTTTTTTTAAATTGACTTACACTCTTGCATTGACATCATGGCAAAGAATTATGAATTAAACATTAATAAACGATATTCAAGAATCATAACTATCTTTTGCTTGGATAATTTTTTCCCGATCGATATGAAAATGTGTGTGTGTGTGTGTGTGTGTGTGTGTGTGTGTGTATAGAGATTTTTTTTTTTTTTTTAATGAATGGGGTTGTGATAATGAAGTTTACGATTGTTAATACTGCCTCTGTTGGTTGAATTGTATCGGATGATTATGCCGTGCAGCTCTTGTCTCCGCCAAACCAATGATCTGAGCATGAGACTCAAAAGCAACCGCTGCTAATTTACCACTGCTAATTTACGGTGGAGAAGTGATGCAATCCTTCAGAGAAACACCGAGGAAATTTTGACAGGGACACATCAGTCAACCAGAAATGACTGTTCATGGGTGCTTGTCAACGCCACAACCGTGGCAAGACCTCTAGAACCCATCACCAAGGGAAAAAAAAAAGACTGATGAGAATCACAGCCCACTTTACCAGATTAAGTAAGGGTATGGTTCATATTTAATTGTCCTTTCCTTGTTTACGTGTAGTTTGGCACGCCTTTAATGAACATGATGGCGAAGCAATTCCTTTTTTTTTTGTTTTTTTTTTCTCGACTTTATACATCAATGTACCACAACTACACTGAAAAGATCGACGCAATGAAGAGTGACCAATGCAAATCGAGGGCGACATTAACGTAACTCTAGAGAAAAAGGCAAAAAGTCTCGGTTAGATCAAAACATTTCACTGTTTTTTAAATCAGTCGTAATATTTTTCCTTTTCTAATTGGTTTCTAATATTCCCTCTATGAACTTTTTTTTTTTTGTTTAGTTTGTTGTTACATGTGTCGCGAAGTGTATCACTCAAATGTCACCTCATGATACTTTTTTAAAAAAACTAAAAGTTTGCAAATTTTAAAAAATAAAAAATCCAAAAAATAATAAAAGTTTTATAAATTGAAAAACAAGGTTTTTAAAAAAACCAAAAATTCGAAATAACATATACAATTTTTAAAAAATTAATAATATTTTTTTAAAAAAAAATTAAAAAAATAAAGAACAAACTGAAATTTTCTCTATTTTGCACAATATGTCTTTCTTTATTTTCTTAAAAATTTCGAAATTTTCTTAAATTTTTGGATTTTATTTTCACTTATAAATTTTTTAATTTTTTTTGAAAATTTTTAATTTCAAATCTTGTTGAAAATTTCAGAATTTAAAAAATAAAATAATTTTGGATTTTCTTTTTAAATTTCAGATTTTTTTACAAACATTTCCATTTTTTGAATTTCTAAATTTTTTAATTTTTTTTTCAAATCTTTTGAGTTTTTAATTTTTTTTCTAAAAGGGCAACGCCCTCAAATAAAAAAAATAATAAATACTAACATGATATCTAAATTAGTATCAATTAACTGATGTAATACGTCGCATTATAAATTGATGAAAGATACGTGGAGACTCATTTAAAAAAAAAAAAATGTTATCACCCTAATTTGAAAATAAGCCAAACATTATGGCTGATTTCAGCAGCTAGAAGCTAACCCACTTTAGGGCGAAAACCAGAGTTCATAACATGGAAAGCAAAGTAAACATACCACAGGCTCGTACAAAGATCAAGGATAGGTGGTCAAACACTAGATTTCAGCAGTTTATCACCAGCTTATTTGACCTAATCATGACCCCTCCACCATCCAAAAAGAATTGAGTCATATCATGGCGGGCGAAGCACTCGGCGAAGGAAATGCTTAAGGAAACCTTCTCGAGAGAGAGCTGTTAGGCCTTCCTCGCTGATGGAATTACTCGTCGCAGGCGCCACTCCCATTTGAGAGCAGCAAACGTGCATGCACATGCGTGCGCATGATTCAATAGGATAGAAAGCCATAAAGCAACACAAGTTGGGTGTAGTACTCGCGATACAATAAAGTTCATATACAAAGAGCACCCAGGTCAGGCAGCCCACTGTCACATCCGCTGGAAGGCACAGATTCAGCTCCTCTTCCTTTCTTGCCATGCTTCCTTTCTTTTCTACTCTTTCTAGAGTCAACTGTTTGGTTACTGACAACAAAAATGCCTCGTTAGATTACAAACTGGATTTTTGATTGAAGCTCCTACACCAACTCAACTAAACATCAGGAAAAGTTTTTAGTAACAAGTGAAGGATTTTGACTTTGGGTGAGATCACAGTTAACAGGATCAATTATCCAGTTTTTTCATTCTGTTCTCAATTAACTGGACATCCTCATCAAATTGGCTTATAACTAATAGCCTGATGCCTTCGAGACCAAAAGAGTACAGGCTAAAATGAACCAGGGTAAGGAGTTCAATCAGAGCATACACTACAAACTTGGTAGAGGGTCTCCCCTTTGCGGCTCCACAACAAGCCTTGTATTTCTTTTTAGATCCACATGGACAGACTTTGTTTCTTGGTATCTTCTGCAGTTGCAATAAGATAAGAATTTCAAAACTCCGAGAACAAGGAAAAGAAGAAAAGAAAAAGAAAACTGAAGAGAATAAAGAAGAAATAAAATGCATGGATTTAAAGCTTCTCCTTCATGGTAAACCTTGTCATCTGCCTGGCAAGTGCTATCATCATGGGTTAATTTGAGGCTAATATTAGTTGGATCATGCTTGTCAGACTTCTTTGGCTCTTCCTGGTTTGTCTCACAACTTCCATCTTCACTATCTCTCTGACGTTCTAATCCATTGTGCAAACAACACAAAGTAATATAAGAAGCAATCATCTCAAACTTCATGAAAAGCATGATCAGGCCAAGGAAGAACCTGGGAACTCAACCAAACGCCAGAAAGAACAGTTCATACAGCTATGGTAAAATGACATCGTTTTAAGTGGCCTTGTATGCTAATTTCATTAATTCTCCATGAAAAACACACGATGAAGCTTTTATACACACAGAATGTCTAAGGAAATGAAATGCAAATCATACATGCCCTATCTCCAATAAAGCTTCTCCAAGAAAACATTTTGTGAGAAGTAAATTCTTAGTTGACTGTGACATAGAAAAATATCATTATCATGTCCAATAACGGCTTCAATTTCATAGAAAATGGAAGCACAACAATCAACAGCAGTCACTGTTATAATGTTAAAATTACTAACTGGACATTACCATTAATTGATTCTGCATGGCAAGCAAGCGAACTACTTTGTGCTGTGCAGTCATCGGTTTCTTGTTCTGCTATCAGAAACTCTATTGCAGCATCAACATCACCGTCTACTTGTATTAAAACCTAATACAAGATAAAAATGTTGCATTTTATGCACATATATTAACAGCTTTAAGGATGACAAAGCTTCACCATGCAAGTCTCCACTGCTACACCATGCACTGATTTGGGTTTTTATTTATCTTCTTTTTCACAGGGAGGGGAGAGGATGGAAAAAAAGTTTGGCATGCCATCTACTACCTGTTCGACTTTTTTGGCATTTTCGCACCCAGTCCCTGCCATTACCAATTTGATTGATCCAGCATCAACAGCATCTCTAAGAACTCCACCTTTGGATTTAGCAAGCGTAGCTTTTGCTTGATGAAACGGTGCTGAAAGATTAGTGTCAACCTTTCACAAACTAGAATGCATCAGTCTAGCTACCATTAATGTTGAAAGTTACAAGCATAAGAAAATGCATACAAAAGGACCATGAAAAGAAATATAAAGCCTGAGAAGAAACCTCGATTTTAATTGGTCTAGCTGGCCCATCACTGGGGTCTTCATTTAAACGAACACTATTGTAGTGTTCGCCATCATGATAAGATCTGAAAAAAAAAAAAAAAAAAAAAAGCAAATCAAATTACAGAACTAATGCCTCAGGCTAACTTAAAGTTATCTGCAAAAATGCTCCAGTTACCCACATTGCAACAAAATAAAGTTAAGAAGGCATTGCCTCAACTATCTTTAATTCTTAGAAGACCACATTCCAAGGATACTCACAAATGAATCATGCGAGTTCCACGTTGATCAAAATTTCGGATGTACCAGCGTGGTGACATGTACTGTGCCAAATAAGCAAATGGCTAAATACCAAGGTCATTCCAGATTTTAGGTAAAGTAATTGCAGATAAGTTGTTAAATGTATGCATAAGTTCCAACAACAGATTTGGCATCACAACCTAAGGAGCTTGTTAACTACATTGAGCAGAAAAATAGAGTTAAGGGTGATCTGGAGATATCAAAAGGAATAGAAAGAGAAATGCTATCAAGATGGAAGGGAAAAGGGGTCTTACTCGGTGAATGCATATATTGCTATGTGTAACAAGCGAAGCTGCCTGCAATTCCATATGTCCAGCCCAAGTCCCATCCTTTTCCATGGATTGGCAGTATTCATCAAAAGGCACATCATCCTCAATAAATGGCTCAAACATGTCACGATTCTTCTGTTAGTTGCATTCCCATTATCAGTTTTATTAAGGGGGAGAGAGGCACGAAACAGGAGCTTATAATCCAACTGGTTGCTTCTCAACCACCATAATATTCCTCATGAAATATGAATAACTGGAACAATAAATATTATCTAAACACAGAAAGGTATTACCCTACTTGCAGCAAGAATGCAGAAGTCTAGACTTTTCACCAACAAATAAATTTTGAATACAGACAATTTCAAGTGAACAAGTACAATATTTCCTTGTCGAATCATTTAAGTGACATTCTTTATCTTTAATAGTGACTTACACTAATATACTGCACCACCATACCGCGATACTTTCCATGTTCCTCCTCATTACCTTCCAACTGATCTGCAAGGGCCCTACAAACTAAAAAGAGTAAACAACTTAAATGACATAAATGTACATCAACACTGTATTGATTGTTTTTACTATGTAGATTACAGAGAGAATTCACAACGTGAGCATTGCATTATCATAGGTCAACTTATAAACACAAACCTGAAAAAGCAATTACCATCCGCAGTGACATCAATATTTTTTAGACCCAACTGATCAAGCTGAGCACGGAACTGAGTATCATCACCCGGCTTCCCTCGTCTCTTTACAACCTGCAAACAAAATAGGCTGCTGTCAAACGGTTTTCCACACAATGCAGGAAGCAACTGTTTGTTTCAAAACACACTTCATATTGTGCAGCAAAGAGAAACCATATCCTACACCTTCTAAAGCAGCACCACATGAAAAACATGACATTAGTAAATAGTTTAAACAAATGAATGATTCATCAATTTTCTAAAGAGAAAGAAAAAAAAGAAAGAACTCTTTGAATTGCTTTCAAATCAAGCGCCCGGTGTGTGCCAAATATTTCCAGGAACATCAATCTCTGGCAATTCACAGAGACAATTACAACATAGAAGCAAGTGACAATTAGGACTGAGGCAAAAGTTTCTGTAACTGTTCTATCATCATCATCCCTATTACATTACAATAACCAATTCCCCACATCGTACCTCGCTAACGCAACCTAATTCTACTCGAGCGACAGATAACACGTGTCTCACTTTCCAACAAGTGGTTACGATGTAATCTTTGTTCCTTTCTTAGGCTTGAAACAGCCGTTACTACAGCAAAACTGCAAGATAATTAGCTAATGATGCTGTTTGGATCGGAAATAACTTGAACTGCGTTCAAGGACACGGAGACCCCACTGTATTCCAGAAGAATGAAAATCGAATAAGAAAACAAATCGCCGAGAGAGAGAAGGAGACTTACGCGGGAGATTTTCTTGGGTTTGGAAGACTTCTGTTGTCTGGTTTTCACCATTGTTTTCCAAATGCTTTCTACTTATTTTGTGGCTTTCTTCCTTGGTCCTTTGAGATGCATATATAGATTTGCGCGACAGCAGCAGCCGACCGAGCAACGGACAGACCGTGTATTTCGTACACTCGGCGCATCGGTGATGGGTGAAAGGGATGCGGCGTCGTTTTGAAAGGTCTCTTGCCGAGGCCAGGGTTATAATTACAAGGTCTCTCGGCCTGGGGGCCAAGAAAATATGTTTGGAGCCCGATGACACGTCTCGAAGGCCCCGTTTCTAGACAAACGGGCCGCCTTGTTATTATACCGTGTGGGAACTCTGAATAAGAAAAGATGCCTAATGTGTGTAAAAAAAAATTAAAAAATTAAATAATAATAATAATAATAATAATAGAAAAGAAAATAAAACAATTAAAACAGGCCCATCAATCATCATGCTGTATATTAAATTGCTTTCTCTCTCTTTCTCTTTCTCATCAATTGGTTTACGACTAACCTCCTAACCAGGAATTACTTAATACGCCCGGCTTTCGGCTGGAAAGACGGGCTAAAGCAACGTTTGGTCCGTGTTTCCGTTCACTTTGTACATTTATTAAGCGATATATATATATATGTAGGTATGTATAGTAAAAGTTGGCCGGGCCTAGCATACATTGGATATAAATATTCAATGGCTCGTAGATTAGATTGAAATATATAAAAATTCGAATAATTTGAATTTGAAATAAATTAAAATTTAATTACTATAAAAATTAAAAAAATAAATGACTCAAACTTGAATTAATCAAAAGTCAATAAATCTGAAATATTTAAAATTCAAATAACCTTAATACTTAAAATAGTTTGGTGCGAATTTAACTCAATATTTCCATTTATTACCTCTCTATCTATAAGTATCACCACGGTGTCGTGACTCTTTCAAACTCAATTGATGAAATATATGTATTGTGATTTTGTATTCATTGTTCTTTGCTACACAATTTTTTTTTTTACCCGAATTAATTGACCCAGAAGGGGCAAATAAAACGCTGGCACTTCGGATTCCATATTCTAAAATTATCACATTCGTACGGGTAAGAATACACGGGGAACGCAAAGTCAAGTGTGGACATATTTCGACAAATTCATTATTAATAAGTTAACTTCAGATTCGCCTGGGAGGAAATCCAGTTCAGTGACGGGGAGCTAAGCTTGCTTTCAAATCAAGGATCCAGAGCCTTGATTGCAATTATTCATCTGTTGTCTTAGTTGTGACAAACGAAACTAGAGTTCCGTAACATGCTGCACCAGCTTTCCTCGCAGCCATCCATTTTAGGTTCTTGGCAATTATTGTTTATGTCGAATATAAAGCTTCTGCATCCTTTGATTTAGGGTTTCATGAAAAATAATAATATTTGAAATATCTTTTGATTTAGTGTAGCAACAAAATAAAATTTTTTGTCACGCTACTTATTAATTTCATTTTTCTTCGGCTCCTAAATATGACTAGAATGCCTTCATAAGTCGTCAAGGTTGAGTTGTTACCATTGATCTCTGATAACATGGTATCTTTAAGTGTAGAAATATCCATCACATGAAGTTTTAGCTTAAATGAAATTAATTGATAGCAATTTTGTATTTAGAAAAAATTTCAAGTAAATCCAATCCATTGCCTAATCTTTGTTTCGACAAAGAGAGCATGATAAATTTATTTCGGATCCAATAGAATTTTCATCGCATCAAATTAATTTTCAATAAACATTTGCGCATTACCTCTAACTACAACGCTTCACGTATACGAGACAAGAGGCACCGATAATGTACTAGGTGCAGACCCACTTGAGGGGCCAAAAATCATTCCCCAGATGCAGCAATAAACAGGGTTGTTGTGACTCGACTTAAAACCCAAAGTGAATGCACTGATAATGATAAGAAAAGGCATGAGAAAATGAGCCTCTGGAGTCCCAGATGCCTCGATGTGAAGGAGCAGCGGACGATGTCTATTCACGGCGCTTTCTATCATTGTTCTCAAGGGACTGGCGAGTTGGGTGGTAGTTGAATAGCATTCAACAACATCAGTCACCAACAATGCCACGCAAGTCAACTCGACGGGAATCCAATTAATGCAGCCTCAAATTTTGGTAGTTCAATCCATAAATTCGTATAATTGACAAAGTGAATATCTTGTTGATGAATATTCCAGTTCTGGAACGAGGTTACAGTAAAAACACTATCCCTGATATGGCATAAATAACTTGGTTTTTGACTATAGCAAATGGATAGGCTTAATACACGTATGGTGCGTGTGGGTTGATTTATTATCTGTACCTTATTTTCAATGAAATTATATAAATATAATCAGTTTGACATGCCTGAAACACATATTATACGATTATAATTATTATTATTATTTGCATATTTTTACTCTTTAGATGAAACACATGAAATCGAAGACCTTTGTTTGTTGAAGTTCGAAATTTGTGGAGATTTGACTGGGAAGTGGCATTAGAGAAGCAATGCTTGCAACAAGTTGGACTACTATAAAATAACTAATGAAATAATCTTCCGTAATCCCCTCGTGATTGGCCAATTTGTTTCTCGAGGCTTCTTACTCATTTCAGGCTTCATGTGACTATTGCTTTGGGTATAGTTCTAGTCTATGTTCATTGCACTTCGCGTCCAATCTGGCATGTCAGCCCCATTTTGAATCTCCTTCGCGGAACAACATTTAGTCGTGTTTGTGCTAGACTAGAAGCATCGTATACCAAGTTTCCACCTGTTATATTTAATCTGAAGGTTTAAAAAAAAATAAAATTAATTAATTAATTTCGGAAAAGTGTAAAATAATGGAAAAGCCGACTTAGCTGACAAGAGGGGTTGGTAATTGTGTCCTTCAAGCAACTATAAAATTCATAAATACAAACAAAAGCAATTATAAAATTCATAAGTACAGATAAATAAAATATTATTATCATAACATTACATTTTTAATAATAATTAAAATTTAAATAATAAATTATATAAATTTTTACATATTGTCTCATTTAATTTAAACTGAATATTTTTAAATAATAAATCATGTAAATGAAATTAATATATTACCTAAAATTTTTAATTTATTATGAAATTTACTAAGATATAAATTACACATTTTAAAGTAATTCTATTAAGTTCAGGAATTTGAACTTGAAGCATGTAAAATAGATATTTAAACTTTTTAATCTTTTCATATATCTCATTAAAGGTTAATTCGAAAACTAAAAGATGATGATGTGATGGGTGTTAGGTTATTATATTAGTATTGGGTACTCAACTACTCTCAAATACGAGATATAATATACCATTAAAAAAAAAAAAAAGGAGACATATAATACCAATTAAGAAGTATTTTGTCAGATGCTAACAGGAAACAAACAAAGAGTATTGCATAAGCAAGCTTGAAAAGGACAAATGACACAATTAGTGACTGCAATGATAAAAAAAATAAAAAAAACGCAAGGTGCTACTCATAACTTGGAAGTGGTAAATCAACAACCGAATATACCAGACAAAAAGATAAAAGGACCACTTTAGCAACCAAACCATGAGCATCGTCATCATTAGCTTAATTAAACCCAAAGAAAGTATAAAGATAGACATCAAGTGTAAAGTGAACTGACTAGTTTTATCAAAAAAAAAAGAAAGAAAAAAAGAAAAAAGAAAAAGGTCCCGCAACCTTAAATGATCAAATGCGATTGTGACAGATAACACACTTTTGTATTCATTTAATTATTTGATTATTTTTATATGGAAATTGACGCTATATATACGTAGCCCACTACCCCATAAATAAATTCAACAATTTTTTTTTTGGATCGTAAATAAATTCAAAAATTACTCTTAACATTTACAACGTATTGAAAAAAAAAATGAATGAAACTTGTTATTATTTACTTTTGTCGGGAAAAAGGTCGTTTAATGTTACTTGCATTTGCAAACTTGAATTAAGACTGAGAAAGAAAGTTTGCAAACTTGAAATATAAGAATTAAGGAGGTGTTTATGAACATGTCTACTCAACCTCAATTCCTTTATATGACAGAAAAACAGACGTCCCAACGATTAAGAAAGTGTTGAGTGCCCAAGAATGCCATCCATTATTGCCATTAAAAACGTTGGTTTCTTTATTTACTCACCTTGACATTGCAAGAATTATCCTCCAAAAAAATTAAATTTAAAATAATTTAACTTAAATTTAATTTCACCCCACTATTTTTCACCTTTAAACCAAGCCCACCGACTGCACAAAACGTCAAAAACTCACCCTTTTTATCACTTTAACCGACCCTTGAGCGAGTCCTCTCGCGTGCTTATATCGCCCATGGTGTCAGGTCTGCACAGACACCAACGCCATTTAATTACAAACGGTCCCCAGTCCCCACCTCTTACAATAAAATGGGACGTACCGTTCACCTTTTCATATTCTTTTTATTATGCAAATGCCACATTGTTTTTCTCGCATCGCAATAAGCTCGAACAAAAACGAGTTATTAGTAAACGGATAGTGTTTAAGTACTACATTTTGAAGGAGTAAATTTCCACATTCTAGCGCGCTACATTACGGGAAAAAATGAAAATAAAAATAAAACTTATATATATATATATATATTTTTTAAAAAAAAGTTTTTTATTAAAATTTAAATCAATTTTAAAAATTTATATAAATAATAATAAATTTTATTTTTTAAAAAATTTAAGAAAAGAACATAGTAAACAATTTCTTAATTTTTTTTCTATGTTAATACCCTTTTAGTCATTAAATCATGTTTCAGATCAATTCATTTTTAGAGTAGTCAAATTGTTAAATAAAAAAATTATTTTTTTTCTTATGACATTTACTGATTTCTCGAATTTATTATTAATTATAATATTTAATTTAACAATTTTAATTTAATTTTTATTAATATATTAATTTATCAATTTAATTGTATAATAAGGTATTTTTTTTAAATGATAAAATTTAAAATGATATAATGATTAATTTGAAATAAAATTAAAATTAAATAATTTAATTATAATAAAATAAAAAATATATGATAAATTTAACGAAAAAAAAAAGAGTAAATTATCAGTTTCTTTCTACAATCATTTTTCATTTATTTGTTTTCTCAATTTTCCTTTTGATAGAGATTAGAGACAGAGCCTCTCTTTCTTAGCTGTGAAATGGTTGACATTCTCTCTTTCATGTTATAACATCGATCGTGTCTGTTTTTGCCTAACATTTCTCTCTGCCTTTGAACTGTTACTTTTTAACTCTGTTCGACAATTGTAAGCGTGCTTACATTTGCAACAGCTGGCCAATCGCTAAAAGCTCTCTTTCTTCTTCTCTGGCTTGAGCTTGACGACCCATGCAACAATGATAGCTTCCTTGCCGCCGGTGACTTAAAGGGTTCCGTCGAAATTGTGATCAGGAACGTTTGTTTTATGCATGCGTGGTCCTGCTCTATAAATTTTGGATATATTGAAGAATAGATATATATGTAGTATATGTATATAGGCAAGTTGATGATTTCCTTCAATGCAGATCTTTGCTATTAATTGATCGAGTTAGCTTTAGTCAAGAAATAATGGAGCACAGGACATGGCTATGGAGGAAGAAGTCTTCGGAGAAGACAGTTATTGCAACTGAAAAATTAGACCCCTCCTCAAAAGGAAATGAAGAAGAGGTAAATTCATTTGAATTTCTTTCTTCTCTTTTAGTCCCCCACCTTTCTCGCAATAGAATTATGTTACAA
Source organism: Bruguiera parviflora (assembly GCA_019804595.1). Taxonomy (NCBI): domain Eukaryota; kingdom Viridiplantae; phylum Streptophyta; class Magnoliopsida; order Malpighiales; family Rhizophoraceae; genus Bruguiera; species Bruguiera parviflora. Next base: position 1,660,453 of record CM034047.1, on the reverse strand, counting down.
TATTGGTTTTGTTGTTCATTCCATATTTCAGTGTGTGTTAGTTTCTGTATTGTCTATGAGCTTAAGTCAAAAGCTTCTGGGTATCTTAATATGAGCAAGGGGTTCCAGTATTGCAAATTTATAAGCCACTACGCTTTTGGGGAAGGTCTACTCAGCCTGTTTTGTGTATGTTGAAAGTCTAATGGACCAAATTTAATTACCAACTAATCTGGGATGTCTCAATTGTTCCCAAAATATCTGCCCTTTTTTGGGGGGGGGGCACGGGCTGCAGCTGAATATGAAGTAGATTTTGATAGAATGGCCGGTTTCTTTGGCTTGTACCGATTTTGACTTCTATTTATTAGTGAATCTTGTATTCTTGTTGGAGTTCTAATGACGGTGAATTATATTCCTAGCCACGGAGGCAGAAACTTTGGTCAAATATAACTGACAACTGGTAGACTAGTTACTTGAAAGTTAGGCGGTAGGGACAACATGAATCAGCAGATGAACCCTGGCTTCTATTAACTAGAGTTCATGATGGGAAAGCCACCTCGAACCTGGGTGATAAGGCAGCTTCTTCTGCATGACGGTGGAGATTTCAAAATCCTTCATTTCAACCTGCAAACATCTTGGATATTTGGTTACTTAGCATAACTGTAGTCTTATAAGTATGATTTTGGGCTTTTAATCTCTTACAACAATTGGTGGCCTTTTTTTTCTTTTCCAGATGCAGATGCTTTTGAATGATAAGGCAGAATTGGAGAATGACCTGAAAAGCCTAAATGAGAAGCTTTCTTCTGCCCTGTCAGAGTGTAATGCAAAAGATGATCTTATAAAGAAACATATGAACATGACTCAAGAGGCAATGGCAGGTAAAGTAATTCCGCTTTTCTTTTTGGTAAATAAAGTCTAGCACACACATAATTAGGTTTTGCACAGCAAATTTATCGGCCAACTCGATATAGGCATCTGTAATTCCTTTTGTATTCATCTTTGATAGGCTGGGAGAAAGCAGAGGCAAAAGTAGTCTCCACGAAGAAAGAACTAGATGAAGCTTTAGAGCAGGGAGTTGCTGGAAAGGAAAGAGTATCTCAGTTGGATGGAGCCCTCAAGGAGTCTATGCAGCAGCTACGTTTTGTCCGGGAAGAGCAGGAGCACAGGATTTATGATGCCGTGGCGAAGACGTCAAATGAATTTGAAAAGGCCCAGATGATTTTGGAAGAGGAGCTGGCAGATAGTGCTGAAAGGATTGCCAAAATGGGGATTGAGAATACTAATCTTAGTAAGGCTCTCCTGGTTAAGGAAAAGATGATTGAAGATTTAAATAAGCAGAAGGCTCAGGCAGAGGCAGTTTTGAATGCTCTAATGGCTAGGGTAGAATCCACGGAAAAGGAAAATGCTTCTCTGACATACGAAGTCCGTGTGCTGGGGAAGGAACTTGAGATCAGAAACGAGGAGAGAGAATTTAATCGTAGAACAGCTGATGCATCTCATAAGCAGCACTTAGAGAGTGTGAAAAAAATTGCAAAGTTAGAATCAGAATGTCAAAGGCTACGTCTCCTTGTCCGAAAGCGGTTGCCGGGCCCCGCTGCCTTGGCAAAAATGAGAAACGAAGTTGAGACACAAGGAAAATGTTCAGATGATACGAGAAGGAGAAGGTCAAAGTCTGTTTCTCTTGGCCTCATTGATGACTCTTCTGTGGACAGCTCTCCAGATGTAACCAGCAGAAAGATTAGCCTTCTGACTGAGCAGTTATGTGCCATGCAAGAAGAGAACAAGGTTCTCAAGGAAGCCTTACATAAAAAGGCAAATGAACTTCAGTTTTCAAGAGCCATGTTTGTTCGAACTGCTTCCAAACTATCAGAGACGGAATCACACCTTGATGAAGTGATGAAATCTCAAACTCCATTGGAGCCATCAAGTAGTGATTTAACGCCACAAGAGCTCTCCGGGAACTTAATGTCCGATATTGGTAGTGATGACAAGGTTAGCTGTGCTGAATCATGGGCTTCTGCATTGATTTCAGAATTGGAGCACTTCAAATGTGGAAAGCATAGGGCATCACCATCAAACAAAATTTCAGGGGCTTTAGAAATTAGTCTGATGGATGACTTTGTTGAAATGGAAAGACTTGCTATAGTCTCTGTTGATAAACCGGCCAAAAGTCCACGTGCCTCCCCTAATGCCATGGTTAGGACCCTGGAGTCCAATTTGAGTGGATATTCCTCAGATGTAACAGGGAGACAGGTCATTCAGCTTTTGGATCCCAGTTCTATAGTATCAAACCAGGAAACCAAGTCCAAAGGTAACAGTGAAGCTCGTGCTTGGCTTCAGGACATTGTAAAAGTGGCATTGGAGCATAAGCATGTCACAAAAAGAAAACCTGAAGAAATATTGGAGGATGTTAGAGTAGCTTTGGCAATTATGAATGACGACCAGCTCCCTGAATATGATGGTAAAAGGGAGAGCTATGACCGACTGGATGCACCAAATACCCTTCATGTTGGGCAATATGTCTCATCGAAACATATTGTTAAACCTTTGATGGTGGATTCACCCGGCGCAATGTCTGATGTTGATGTTACGTTGATAGATGAGACTAAGGAACAGTTTCAGTCAGATCTAGGAAAATCTATATGCAAAATAATTGATCTTATTGAAGATATAACTTTAACATGTCCTGATTACAGTACCTCAGAGGCCTTGTCTAGAAATAATGGAAACACATTCCAGCATAAGAATACAGAAACACCTTCAGGCTACACGGTTCGTGTCTTCCAGTGGAAAACTTCTGAGCTGAATGCTGTGTTGCAGCAATTTGTCCGTTCTTGTTATGATTTGTTAAGCAGCAAGTCAGATATCATCATTTTCACTCTGGAACTAAGTTCTGCTTTAGAGTGGATTATGAACCATTGCTTTTCCCTTCAAGATGTTTCTAGCATGAGGGATGAAATTAGAAAGTGTTCTGATTGGGATGAATCACGAAGTGAAAGTGAAGTGGAGGTTGGGAGGATTGGTCAATCTTCAGAAGCAGATAGATTACGTCTCCCATGTGCAAAGATTCTGCAATTGCCAATGGCTGCCACTTCAAATGTACGTCCTAACTGCTCTGAGAATGCCACGTCTGATTCAATTGCGGCAGACGAAAATAAAATGATGAAAGATGAAGTGGCTGATATAGAGTCTGTAAAGAAAGAATTGGGACGGAGGCTCCATTCAGCTCTCAACAAGAGTGAATTCTTGACAAATCAACTTCAGGAATCAGAGAAAACCATTTCCAGTTTGCAAAAAGAGTTAGAAACTCTGAAAGGATCAAAGGTAACTATTGATAATCAAATAGAAAATGACAATTTGAAGAAACAAGAACTTGAGACGCAGCTTACAGTAGCCAAAGCTGAACTTAATGAGGCTTGCCAAAAGTTTTCTTCCTTGGAAGTGGAACTGGACAATAAGAATAGCTGCTGCGAAGAACCGGAGGCTACATGTCTTGACCGGCAGCTGCAACCAGAGAGGTATCGGGTTGCAATTTTCCTTTTTCAAGGACAATGGTTGACCCCTTTGAGACATCTTATATGATGCAAGGAAGCTGACATTTAATATGTTTCTGTGACATGGATAGGAGATCTCATGCATCTGATTTATGTTATTTTCAGCATGATGAAGAAGGCAATCCCCTGCCATGAACCCCATCAGGAAGAGAAGCAATTTCGGACTGTAAGTCACATCATCCATGTTAGAAACCCGGGCAATGAGGGTGAATTACTGAGGTTTCCGTGACTGATTAGGCAATTCATTTTCACGTATTGTTGAAGCCAATAGCAATCTGTGTTAATAAAAAATTTCTTTGTTTTGCTGTTTATTTTGTATGTATTTGTATTCTTCTTCTGCCGAGGACTTAATCAACATTGCAGGATTGGGAGATCACAGCTGCTTCAGAAAAGTTGGCAGAGTGCCAAGAGACAGTTTTGAACCTAGGAAAGCAGTTAAAAGCTTTGGCTTCATCAAAAGAAGCTGCTCTATTTGACAAGGTCATTGCTGCCCCTACGGATACAGCTATCACCTCTGATGCCACCACCACAAGAACAGTCCACACTGAACCAAAGAACACCACCATAAACCAAAGGTCCTCCCTGCTAGACCGGATGCTAGCCGAGGACAGCACTCAAACCAAGGATAACAAACTCATTAATATCAAAGAAAGTGAGAAAAGTTCAGGTTCAGCCTTTGTTGCCAATGGGCTAATAGAGCCTCTAGAGAAGATCCTTGTTCTTAATGGAAGTAAAAGCCAGAATGATGCTGTTGCTGCTAATTCTTTAGCCATTGTGCCCAGCAAGAAGTGGGGAGGGGGGAGTGTGTGGAGAAAGTTATGGAGAAAGAAGAAGTCCAACAGCAAGAAATTACCAATTCCATTTGAGCCATAGCAGAACATTACAAAATTGGTGCTACGGTGCAACAGTTTGGTCTCAAGTTTGTTACATACAGGAGGTTTGACGCAATAAATTTTCCTCTTTACTGATCTTTAGAGGGAGAGAGAATATTTCATTATTGGTCTGTGAATTCCTTCAGTACATATGACTTGGGTGAGTTTTCGCACTGTACTAAACAAGGACACCACCATTTCTAGCAAGGCTAATCTACGGATATTTGTTATCTGCCTCACGCGCGTAATGATTCATACCAAGTTTTTTTTTCATTGTCTTCCCAGCAAGAAAGTCTCTTCTGGTTTGTCTGTCCTAGCAGATTTGCTGACCTTTTCCCTTGAATTTTACAATGGTGACTGATACAATCCAGCAAGACAGGTCGCAATTTTCTGGTTTGTACTTCTGGTCATTTGCTTTTGGAATATGATTTCCTGAAATCTGGAAACCAAAAGGAAATTCACAACTGACTCCACAAGTATTTCAGACTGATTTGAAACTACCAGATAATCTGTATGTTTTGCAAATGTCGCAGCCCCATGAAGTCCAGCGTCCTTGTGGCGGCGCGCAATTTGATTTAAGGAGTCGTTCCAAGTCCCTTCGACAGATGCTAAGTAATAACATCAGTGTCGGCTTCATCCAACGCAATCTGCAAATTCATTCGACTATTTATATTTTTATTTATGTAAGACTTTATATTTTTTCGACACCACACTTTGACACTTGTTAAATTCCAGATTATTTTAGTATGTGCCTCAACAATATCGAACTAATATACAAGTACTAAATTTAATTAAACGTTGCATTGAATTGATTAAATTGAACAAATAAAAAAATAAAGTATTAACTAATGAATTAAACAACACTCTAATTCGTTCATAAAAGTAAAACAAGAAGGAAATTATCTTCCAAATTAATACAAACAGATGAAAAAGTTGGTTAATAAAGCAAAAGAGTCACGAGCTTTTGAATTAAAAAAAAAAAAAGAAAAGGAAAAATAAACAAAAAGAGTTAACAATCCACTCTAAATAAATAAATAAATAAATAATAAAAATCTCGGACACACAATAACTAACAAAAGGGGGCAAAGCCGTGGGTTCGAAACGAGGTCGCATTGCCGGCGAGCCGGCTTTACGACCAGCCTCAAATAACAGGTCACACAAATATCTCCGAGAGAGAGAGAGAGAGGGAGGGAGAGAGATCGGAAATGGCAGCGTTGACGACCGCATTGATAGCAATAGCCGGCGTGGTGCTTGGCTGGATCACCATTGAGATCGCCTGCAAGCCATGTCTCGAGAAGGGCCGCGAAGCCATCGATCGCTCTCTCAATCCCGATTACGATCCCGACGACGACGCTGCTGCCGCCAACATCTGCGCTCCGCTCAACCCTAATCTTCCTCCTCCGCAACCACATCTCTCCGACTCGCCGTCGTCTTATCCAGACGATTCTTCCTCCGTCCCTTCAAAGACCATCTGAATGCTTTGACCTCATCTGCCTGGTATTTACCCTAATTCTCATTTGCTTACCTTCAAGGAACAGTGCCTTTGAATGTATAATTTGAGTGATTGTGCAAGCCTGAGATGGAATTGGATCATGGAATTGTACTTTTGTATTTCACAGAATCTTGATCGTTGGAAAGTTTGTGTATCGATCAATTTTCTATCAATGAGCCTTTTTTTTGTTTTTTGTTTTTTTTTAATACAATAATGATCTATGAATCAATGATCGTATTATTTTGCAACTCATTAATAAGACACAAGATGTGAAATCTCAAAGAGATCAATATGTCCTGCATCTTGCTGCTGCTAGAACGTGTACAAGAATCCAATACACGAAACGAGTAACATCATGCAGAGGTAAAAAAAAAAAAAAAAAACAGAAAATAGCAAAGGAAAATGATCGAGCAGTAGTACAATCTGTGCATTACAACACACAAGGTGTGAAAAAGCATCATTGGCTTCATCTTCCAAAAGCATTATCACGGGAGAGCAAAGATCACTCATTCCTGCTCAGACCATTTCTAACATAACATTTAGAATTTTCAACTTTGTTGCTTTTGTAAGGAAGGCATTGCTGATACCTCAGCAACTGTTGTTGTGAACCCACAAAAAAAAAGAAAAGGAAAAGAATCAACAAAGATATGACTAGATAACAGTAAGACTCTCTAAAAGTTTAACTTACTAGTAAAAAATTATTGGCTGCTTAACAACTGCTGAGGAATGTCCATAATGGCTACTGAGTTTTTTTCTTTAGCAAAAGCAAATCTAGAAAAATTTTCTCAACAATTCAGTGGGGGTAAAAACCCCAGAACTTTTCTTGGGCCATATGACCACTGAATCTCTATGCAGCTGTTATTTTATTAACACAGACCAGTGCTCTTAACTTTTCTCCCCTTGATTCTATTTGCTCTTCCTTTTCTCTGTTGTGAACTCTCATACATGATAATACCACAAAAGCATGTAGAGATAACCTATTAGACACAGTCAATTGCGTATGGCACTTAGTAGACTATGGTGAATAGAATTATCTTCAGAATACAGTTTCACTACCAGTAAAGCAAGTGCATCTATATGTACCCGTATTGGCAATAGCCAACATCTTTATCTATCCTGACATAAGCCTATAAATGGTTAGAATATCACAAAGTTTTGACAAGAGCTACCTCACATATTCTAGTTGGCAAACAGAGTTAGAAACTCTGAAGGGATCTAAGGTATCTATTGAGAAGCAAATAGAAAATGACAAGTTGAAGAAACAGGAACTTGAGACCCAGCTTACAGTAGCCAAAGCTGAACTTAATCAGGTTTGCCAAGCATTTTCTTCCTTGGATGTGGAACTGGACAATCAAAATAGCTGCTGTGAAGAACTGGAGGTTACATGTCTTGATCTGCTACTCAACTTGAGAGGTATTATGCTACAATTTTCCTTTTTCCAGGAATTATTCTCCCCTTTGAGGCATCTTATATGATTGTAACAAGAGTTGCAAGGAAGATAACTTTTAATGCTTTTATCCTGCATTGTTAAGGGATCTCAGGCATCTGATTTACAATGGCTCGGCAACCATTATCACTAATGCAACTGTGCCATCAGCACTAATGTCACTACCTGTGTTAATACTGTTGCCAATTGGTTATTGGTTGGTAACCAGCCAATCCCATCTCCTCTAGCACTTGAATTTTTAGCATTCAATATACATATCCAAACTCCTCTACTGACTTCTACATCTTTTATGCCATATACATTCTTCATCTAAATTATGCACAATGAAATGAATTGTGTTTTCTGTTGATAGTTGTTTTTATTGATTGACTACAAAAAATTGTGTTCCTTACTCTTATGTCTTTCTATTAAACTCTTTTGTAATTATGAATGTAGGAATATGAAGCTGCTCCTTAAAAAGCAACAAAGGGTAACTACATGTTAGTATCCCTTCTGTTTCCTTTGTACCTGGGAGAAAAGTAGATTCATATCTGATTGTATAGTATAGTTATTGGCTCCATAAGATAAGTCCCTCAAGGTTTGAAAATAGACATAACATTTCTCTGAAGTTTAGGGTTTAAGACATTGGGTGCTTGGTGATTTTTCAGAGAAGAGTTGAGTCGGTGGCAATCTTTTTAGCTGCCAGCTTTGTAAGTTCTGGATTTTCATTCTCTTATTATAGGGGTGCAAGTTTTACTTGGGACATCCAATTTATATGGCTGGGGAGCTTTCATGAGTGTAATATTCATTTGTTCTTGTCATTTGCCTCATGCTTCTTTTGCTCGCAGATATTTTTCTATCTTCTTTCAGAATTGTGTTGGCAAGCATGAATACCTGAATGAGTACACTGGAGAGCTTGTCTCCCACGTGGAAGCAGATAAGTGTGGGAAGATTTATGACCTTGAGCATTCCTCATTTCTCTCCAATATGAATGACCAGGCATGAAGTGTTATGCTGCTTCAGGATCTTTTGCAAAGATAACACAATTTCTATCTTGCAATTTGCTCTCGAAGCATACTGGAAGGGTGATAGTTGAAGTTTGCCAACCACCATCCCAACCCAAATTGCTATGCAGAGGTACCTGTCTGACTGTATCGGCCTGTTGGCTCTTATTATTTTTGGGTGGCTCGAAACACTCTCTCCATTCAGTTTTGGTGTTTTGGCCTCTGCTCTGATCCTCAACATTGTGTGGCCAGGTCAGAAGGGTTGCAGTCGATAACCTAATAGGCACACTTGCAAAAGAAAGTCCTGGGGCCTCTGGATCTAAAGTAGAAGATGGTATTCATCCAAGTGGAGAGCGGAGAAACTTGCTTGACGAGGAAGATGGTGCGTTTATTCATGAAAAATGCTCGAAGTTTTTGCCTTTCTTTTACAGGTGGAAGCACTGACCTCAGAGGCTTAGGGGATATGTTTAAAGCAGAGTCATGTTGAACCTTTTTAATGTCTTCTATATGTGGGCTCTCAATTCTCTGTCAACTTAAGCAACCAGTCCGTAAGCAATTTTTAATTTTGTCAATTGTTTTCCCTTATTTTAAGTTATCTGCCCGTATAGAACCGGTGGAGATTCTAAACAGTGAGGAAGAAAGGATAACTATTGATTTATTTAAAGCGACTTTGATTCATAAATTCCTAATATTACTTATTAATTCTGTTAGGAGGTGGTTTCCATCTAGTCAATCTCTTACGTAACCTTTACCTATTTCAGGCATATTCTTCCCGCATTTGCCGAACAACTAACGTAGTGCCATTCAAGTTTTCCCACCAGCCAAGCCAAGCCCGGGTACACGTTTGCAATAAAACGTATCTGCTTGTTCGAACTGCTCAACCGTGCCATTGACGACGGAGGGTGGTCATTCTATAATTCTAAACTAAAGAACCCTAATGACTCACCATTTTGTTTTTTTTATTTTTTATTTTATCTAAAGCAATGGAATGAGAAGATAACGCTCACAATTGCTGTCCAACAAAAAGGGTAAAGTTTCGTTGACATTTAATTTGACATATTTTAAATACAATTCTACATATTACATTATCATACATACGATGTTACAACACCTAGTTGTATATTTTTAACTTTTTAATACATAAATTACAATTGTATATCCAACTCAAGTTACTCAACATAATGCAATATGGGGTCACGTATAAGCCATACAGCCATACAACAATAACGACAGGGTGGGTGCGGCTAACCTGGAGGCAGACCTTCCCCACCGCCTGACAGGCACTGTCCAAGCAAGGCATCGCTCTGACCCGTTCAAGCTTAAAGATGAGAGAGGAGAGATTTTAGTCAAGACGACCGACGTCGTTTTGCATTTTCGACCTCATGACATCCAAAAAAGCGTCAGCGTTCAGCAACGGCAACAAATAAAAACTGGGGAGATTAGACTATAAGCCCGCCTCTGACGTGCCCAAATTATTTTTAAATAATAATAATAATAATAATAAAAGCACTGGTCGCCTTCACCAAAGAGAAAAATTCTCTCTTACTTTGTAGCTTTTTTTTTTTTCTTTTTCTTTTTTTTTCTTTTTATCAGTGTTAACCCATCTCTGAATCTATCTCCGCTTCTCGGGCTCTGCAAAAGCAGTGGCAATGTTCGAGTGTTGTTTGCGGGGCCACCGTAGCCCATGCAGAGCCTTTCTCTCAGTTGGTTGCCTCTGCATCTCTCTGTTGCTGCCTTCCTCTGTCTTCTTGTTGACTCATGCAGCGGTACTTAACCTCTTTTTTCCACTTCTTCTGGATTAATTCGCGATCTACTGTGCATTTGCAATTTCTCTCTCTCTCTCTCTCTCTCTCTCTCTAAGCCTATTATTATTGAACTGAATTTTGGAAAGGAATTCCAGGTGCTGGACACGTGTACGCCTGCCACAAACTGTGGGCCCGGTCTCTACTGCGGGAACTGCCCTGCTTCGGGCAAGACTCAACCTATCTGCACCAGAGGCCAAGCTATCATACCCACATCCGTTGTACGCTTCTTAAGCTCTTAATTTTGTGTTTTATTTTTATTTTTATTTTCTGATTATTGTTGGCTATGGCTATTTGTTGTTTTGAGTTTTAACTTCTGCAAAGTTTGATTCTTTGTTTTTGTCTTTTTTTTTCTTCGTTTTTCTTGGTTAAGATTAATGGATTGCCGTTTAACAAGTATACGTGGTTGGTTACCCATAATGCGTTTAGCATTGTGGATGCTCCTGCTTTGCCTGGCGTCCAGAGACTGACGTTTTACAATCAAGAAGACACTGTCACCAATCAGTTGCTAGTATGCGTTGCCATTCTCTCTCTCTATCTCTCTCTCTCTCTCTCTATCTATCTTTTTTTGTTTTTTTTTTAATTTAAATTTTTTGGCTTCTTTAGTTTGTTGACACATGTTTGGTTCCCGGGAAAATAGAGTTAAGGAAGGATGAAAATAAGAAACGGGAAATGGGTTTTTTTCTTTTTCAACCCTTGAGCGTGTTAGTTGCATACTGGATATGAATTTGGGCAGTGGTGAATTATATGCTAAATTAAACATTTCTTTCCTTTCTTGTTCTCGGTTTCTTTGGCAGGTAGACTAAGTGTGGTAGTATTTGAGTTTCTTTTCTTTTTATGCGCTTTTTTTTTTCCCAGGAACTGATGGAACTTATTAGCTTAATTTTTATGTGTTTTTGCTTTGTGATTGTTGTTTAGAATGGCGTGAGGGGACTGATGCTGGATATGTACGATTTCATGGATGATATTTGGCTCTGCCATTCGTTTCGGGGGCAGTGTTTCAACTTCACTGCCTTTGTAATACATCTTTCTATTTTATCAATTTAGCTATTTCAATATTTTGACATTCTTGCAAAACAGTTTATGACATTTCTGTCTGAATTGGCCTTAGCAACCTGCAATTAACACGTTGAGGGAAGTAGAAGCTTTCTTGAGTCAGAACCCAACTGAGATTGTCACCATAATAATTGAAGACTACGTGCATACCCCAAAAGGGTTGACAAAACTGTTTGCCAATGCTGGTCTGGATAAGTATTGGTTCCCTGTCTCCAAGATGCCCAAAAAGGGTGCAGATTGGCCCACTGTGACTGAGATTGTGCAGCGGAATCACCGTCTTCTAGTTTTCACCTCCGATTCATCAAAGGAAGCAGATGAAGGGATTGCTTATCAATGGAAATACATGTTGGAAAATGAGTGTGAGAATAATTTTCTTATATATCTGGTGTTCTAATGGCTTTGATTGAAGATGGATTGTCCACTAACAGCTCCATGATCAATGGCGTTTTCAGCTGGAGACCCTGGGGTAAAAGCAGGTTCATGCCCAAACAGGAAAGAGTCAAAGGCATTGAACTCCAGAAGTGCATCTCTTTTCTTAATGAATTACTTCCCAACATATCCAATTGAAAGTGAAGCCTGCAAGGAGCATTCAACCTCACTTGCCCAGATGGTGTACACCTGTTATAAAGCAGCAGGGAATGTGATGCCCAACTTTTTGGCAGTCAACTTCTACATGGTACGAATTTAACAAGCATAAACTGATATGCAACTGAACATATTTGAATTAGGTATGTTAACTGTTGTGGCAATGATGCAGAGGAGTGATGGTGGTGGCGTTTTTTATGATCTGGATCGAATGAATGGCCAGACATTGTGTGGTTGTAGTACTGTAACTGCTTGCCAGGTCAGTCGGTGTCAATAATTGATTTACTGCACCATTTCCTAATAGCTAATTGTTCTTGCAAAGTATGATATGAGTTTACGAGGAATGTGGACTCCTGCTATTGATTTTCCCAAATATTCAAATAAAAGTGATGTATAGTTTGTTTCATCGAGTTGATGGCTTTGACAAGATATTCAGATCAGTTTGGACACAGGGGAATCTATTTATGTTAGAGCTTCTCAATTTTGTGATCAAATGATAGAACATTACATATCTCTCATAAGACTCCTCCTTATTCGACCTTGTAGGCTGGGGCAGTGTTCGGATCTTGCAAAGACATTGCTGCACCGCGCGGTTCAAGTCCTGTAACAAACACCCCAGGAAGCTTTTCAGGATCTGTTCAATTTGCAAGATCTGATTCAACAGTCCATTCTCCAACTAGATTGGCTTGCTACTTGTTTTCTTTAACAGTGATGGCATTTTTGTTATGATATGATGAATGTTTTCTGAGTTAGATGATTACAGAGGTACTCCTAACCTGTTAGCCACTTGGTAAAATTTTAATGTTTTAGTATCCATCAATACGGTCAGCACTAGTATCCGCATGCTTGCCTTATTGAGAAAAACTCTTTATGCTTCCGGTCTTAACTTAGAATCTTTCCTTTCATATATTCAGGTTTTTATGCTTGCCGCATATTTCGAGGTTGGAGTAGCCGATTGCTTGCCGCGGCCTATATTGTAGTGCTTCCACTATGATTACTAGAGTGTGACTTCTACTTGTATCCAGACATTTAAGGTTTTCTTTTACTTAGCTCTGAACGTAGTGAGGTGGGCCATCATTCTTCTTTTTTTTATTTTTTTGTATGGTTTCTCTCATTTTCTTAAATGCTGACCCCTGCATTGCATTATTAGAGTATTTTGGAACATTTAGGGTACCAAAACCAGCTAGATTTGCCATAAAAGTGTCATAAAATGAATGTAGCGAATTTTGGGATCAGAAATGGAAATCAGAATGGGACGGTCTACGAACAGGATATGCATTTTCAATTCAATGGCTCCGAACTGATATCGGACAACCAGAAGCAATTTAGCAGGACATATCTTCAGAATTTCTATACAAATCAATATACAACACGATGTCCACCATAGGGAGCCAAATGTACAGAATATACAGTTAAAGATTCTTTCTGGTTTGTCATCTTCAAATTAAACACAGATTGAATTTGATGGCCACTAACAGAAATTTGATAACGGTCTAATTAATCGACAAAGAAAACACACAGAAGAAACAACATGCACAGAGACCAACAAACAACTCACACAGGCAGTAACAAATAGCACATCACATAGAGAGTATTGGCAGCTCAGGCATCAGGCCGCATTGAAGCACTTCCAACATTCAAAAGCGCCCCTTGCGATTTTATTTGAAGAGCTGGACTAATAGTAAGCAAGCCAATGAAACAGTCTACCGGGACTCTAGTTCCCCATACATCAAGTGACTCGAGTCTGGGACATTTTCTAACAAGATTGAGAAGTCCTGTTTCTGTCACATGACGACAGCTCCATAGTACAATGCTCTGAAATGTAAAATAAAACGCATGTAACTTCTTTACAGATATAAAGAGCCCTGTAGTTTTATTGGACAAAAGCAACATGAGTTAACATAATGCAACATTCCCAAATGACCCACCTTTAGTTTAGGACAGCTTTCTGCGACAGCAAATAAGGACTCATCAGTGATAAATGTGCCTCCAACATTGAGGTGCTGTAAGGAATTGGCTCTTGATATCTATTGCAGAAAGAATAAACTGAGGCTGTGAGAAAATTGGATGCCATGAAGTTGTGAGCATAAATAGATACAAGTTTACCAAGGAGAAATTCACTAATGCTAAGATCAGCTATCACATACCAGTTGAACAACACCGTTGTCAGTGATCCCTGCCATACCCCAAAGGGATATAGATGTTAGGTTGCTTATACACTTTGCAAATGATATTTGGTGCAGCCCATTGTCAGTTATCTGGCAACCCCAACAGCTCCTTGAACTGACCATAAAGCAGATGGTAGAAGTTAGTTTTTGAATTATTTGCCAATTCACACTCCAAATGAACCTGGTTGAAGATTCATCAGTTTTGATGTCCAATCACTATAAAATTTGAAGGATAAAAGCTTCTCTAACTAGCTTAGGTCTCATTCCAAGGCCACAAAATTATCCAAAAAAACGACACTCAAAAGCCATATGAGAGAACCACGTCTCAGACACTGTGCCATGCTTGCTGAGCACTAAGAATTTAAAGATGTCATTGAATCATCAAGCTTAGCCTAGCAGCCATCTCAAAGGTGCTTGGAGGGGAAGAAGTCCGTGGGTAAAATACTAACCTCTCCAGAAAATTTCACCTATCAAAACGATACAGCTTCTCCATTAATCTTGTCCATTCCAAAAGCATAACGCCCACAACATCATAATACACAAATATCGGAGACAAGACATCAATACTTATTCTGCGATAGGTACTTGCCATTTCAACAATGCTCAAAATCTAAGCTGCTTTAGAATAGTTAACACATAATACCAACTGGAAAAACCTAGTATTGCAGCAACATCACAATTAGCACCGAGTCTAGTTTATTGTCTACTAAATCTCGGAACTCGCTAACTTAATCTCACAAAAGCAAGCCATCCCACATTAGATAACAAGTTGGTCGGAGGGACAATTGCAATATGCCTCATACCATGTGCTCCATAACTACGATTTTAGCTCTGTTGCTCTCTCTGCAAACGCTAGCAACCATAGGGGAATGCGCTTAGCCCCGTGAAGGTGGAAAAAGAGATGAAGGTTTCTGCTTGTTTCTTTGTTCAATCCACGGCTTGACTCTCATAATTATTTTTTCTTTCTAAACAGTAACTACTCTCTTTTTCTACCATGATCAAATTGCACAGTTTCCATCAAGAATTGAAAGAATCCAACCAAATACGAGAGAGGCAAAGACAAGTGAGCTCACATGTCGAGTTCTTTAAGGCTGTAGGCATCACGCACGAGGCGGGCAATGGTATCATCGTCCATCTTCCAACCAGCAAAGCTCAAGCTTTGTCTCCTGGCCAATGACTGCTTCACCCCATCTCTCCATTTCCTGCACACGCTGCTCGCCCTATATGTATCCAAACATGTGCAGATGCCAATCCAATTCAGACAAACTTTGAAAATAATAATTTAAAAAAAAAAAAAAAAAGTATTTAGTGACAACAACAAAACAAAAGGGGTTGGCCTAAGTTTACAGATATTATTAACTCACTGGGCCAAATCGGTGAAGGAAGTCGCAAAAACAAATATGTGAACCAACAGGTCCATCGGCAACCGATCAATCTCCGCCTCTCCCTCCATAACCTCGACTT
This sequence comes from Bruguiera parviflora, assembly GCA_019804595.1. Taxonomy (NCBI): domain Eukaryota; kingdom Viridiplantae; phylum Streptophyta; class Magnoliopsida; order Malpighiales; family Rhizophoraceae; genus Bruguiera; species Bruguiera parviflora. Next base: position 1,645,054 of record CM034047.1, on the reverse strand, counting down.
TTCCCACGCGCCACCGCTTCTTACTTCGCTTGTGGGGAGGTAGATGGAAAGCGTACGTCTCCCAAGAATCAATGCTCCGACGCTCTTCCTCTTATTTATTAGTTAATTTTCAATATTTAATCACTTATTATAAACATATCCAAAGAAATAGAGAATGTGGTCATCTTTCTGTCATCGTTGCACACATATGACTTTTTTTTTCTCCATCTCTCTGTGTTGTTATTTCCGCTAAAGTCATAAATTCAGAATCTGGACGCTTCCTCCTTTTATTTTCTTTCTTGTTGGCCTCGCCTTTGCTTGAAATTACAGACATTTGGAAAACTGAAATTACGTTATTATTAGTAACATTTACGTGTAATGACGGTTTCATGCCTGCGTCCACGTGGATCATATGCAATGCCACTTGCCAGTGTTGTCGGCCGGTCTCACGGTACTGGGGTCAAAAATTATAATTATTAATTTATATTAGATATTAATAGTATTAATTATAAATACATATTTAATATCTAAAATACATTCAATTTATTGTTATATTTTTCTTGAATCTCTCCCTCTCTCTCTCTCTCTCTCTTTTTGATTTAATTGGATTTAGAGAAAGTAATTAATTATAAGTGAAATTTAAATTTGAAATCTATATTTTATTTTAATTTTTATACCTAATAACTACCACATCATATGAGAGGTTTATTTGCTAGAATTTGAATATTAAATATTGATGGCAAGCCTTTTAACCCCATTAATTTCATAGGGATATACTTTTACTCTTAGAGCAGAAAAATGGGCTTTTTTTATTTTAGTATTTATCATTTCTTACGAGTTTTTATGGTTGGATAATGCTATATTTTGATTAAAATTTCGAAACCGTCCCTATTTTTTATTTATTTGCTCTTGTTTGTCTGCTGAAGATGTATTCGGGGTTGTGCGTACAACTTAGCTCTTGAATGAACCTGTAGCGCAATTTCCGGCCGAGCAATTTGACCCGTAGTATTCCATTGAACAAGGCAACGGATTCTACAAATGTTGGGGAATTAAAAAAAAATTTTTTTGACCCTTAAGAAGTTTTTTTCTCTATGGCGTCACGAAAAATGAAAACTAGGAAAATAATAAAAAAATAAAAACTAATAAAACAGAGTAGAATTATGGAATCCATAAATCAAATCAAGTATTAATTTGGTTCAGTACAATTTTCTTATTCATGTGTTTTCTTTTTTTTCAATTTAAGAAATAACGAACTTCAACTTACTGTAAATAAAAATGAAAGATGGACCCAAGCCCAATGTCAGCAATTTCTCAGCGTGTTAGGCCCAACATGGTGGACAGGTTGGGCCTAGCATTCTAAATCATATCCCAACAAAACCTTCTTTGCCTTTCTGGGCCTCAAATATGGTATTCGGACTAAAAGCCCAGCAATTGTACCATTAACCGGTGAATTGATACTTAAAATCATTTTTCAAATGCATATTTCAATGGTCCGAGGAGGATTTTAAATCATCTGTGACTATATTATGATTGCAATATTATGATAACGATGATTTTTTTTTTGTTTTTTTTTTTTTTTGCGATTGATGTTCATTATCTATACATGGTTTCTTATTAATTTAAAATAGAACGGAGAAAAAAGCCAGATGTAGTAGAATATTTAGAAATTTTTATTCACGTTTGAACCGGATATGGCCACATTATAAGGTCCTTTATTCAAGGGAGTCTCTCCATTGAAGGATCTTGCCTCAATAGGGAAGACTCTCGCCAATGGGTTTGAAAACATATTTTTCTTAGGAAGGGCAAAATATTTTCTCATTGTCAATGTTATTTGTAGTTATTTTTCCGGTAATCGACCTTGTCCATTCTTTTTTTTTTTATTATTCTCAAAATTGTCAACACATTCATAGTTTTCATTCTTTTTTTCTTCAAAGCTTTTTGTGATTTTTTTTTTTGGTACGTCAGAGTGGTAAAAGTTAGTAGCATATTAACGTGAAAAATCTAAGTATATTGTCCACAATGTTAGTAAGACTTCTCCCATTTTAGGGAAGAGTCTAGTTTTCAAAATGTCACCTATTGGCATGTGCATCAGATATTTTTCCCACTGAAGGTCCCCAAAGCATCATAGACGTGGGATATGTGCAGAGGCTGCCACAGATTGTCAATCAAACAGTGGCTCTCTGGCAAGGTAACCCGATGTATTCAGGTTCTTCCACTGCAGCAAGAGAGCTGGAGCCTTTTGGGGGAGGCAGTATTATTCACGGGACCGAGATGCAACTTGGCGGTCATCCTGAATGGCCAGTGCAGCCATTGACTGATTGCGATATGGGAAGCTTGGTGAGGTCTCGCATAATGATGTCTCGGGTATCCATAATTGACACTTCCAATTCTGAGGTGCTTAATCAGAGACTTTATCATCTTATTTAAATAACAAAACTGAATTTTAACCCCTAACACCTGATAACTATACAATTTGATTACCCTGATCCTTCCAGATATAATATTACATGGGAAGAAACAACGTTGGGAAGATTCTCTCCTTGTTACCACAATTTACGTACTTTGTCTTATTGTCAATGCTTAAAACTTATGAAACCTTTGTGGGCTTCACACGAATATTAAGCATTGTTTTTGGCACACTTTACATTTTTTGTAACCTAGGCGTGCCCCTATCCTTTGGCTTTACATATTCGTTTTACTTTCCCCTTCTGATTGTTCATTGTCTATTAAAGTGTGTGACAACATCTGATCTTAATACAAGTACTTAATTCACTTAGAGATCTGTTTGGTCCTAAAAGGGCGAGTTTTCATTAACGTTAGTTTATTGTCACTTGGATGTTACGGTTCGAGTCTCAGAAACTGTATATTTGTAAAAACTATATATATATATATATATATATATATTCCTGCCCTTAGTTTCGATCTCTGAGATGAAAATATTATAGTGCTTAGTTGCTTTTAACTTATGGTCTTCAACTTTTTTCATCAGCCTCCGAGAGTTATCACTTCAGATTTTTAAAACCACCGACTCATGGCTTTAACGGGCTCGAAATGCTCTGGCAGTCATGCACTGGGGTGGCTCTCTACGGTTTGAGGTTGGAATCTAGCTGTATTTTTGCCTGTCTTTAAATCAACACCATTTGGCCAAGTCTAACGAAGTCTTTATATAGTTATTATGTTGTTGAGAGGAATCAAAATGGTGGTGGTAATAGGTAAGCATTGGGGAAAATCTTTGAATCAAAGTATCAATCACGAGTTACGTATCTTGCACCAAATCTAACAAATTTATTGTGGTAAACGAAAAAAATTACATGATGCGGTAAATAGTTAATTAAACTAAACGTGTCCTGGACGCGGGCTTGTACATTATACCATCTAACCAAAAAGTTAATTTTTCTGACTTTCGGTCAAGTGCTCGGATTTCACAATGATGCTTGGCCATCAAGTAGGGATGAATGGTGTACCTGCACAAGTGCCCCTTCCGGATACACTTCAAGATATGCGTCTTGATGTGGACAAGACGAGTTATGAGGTAACACTCAAAAAACGAACTCATTTGCCACTTCAAGAAGTGGCTCAAGCGCAAGAACGCCTGCCCCATGTGCAATATGAAGGCATTAAACATCTGAGATTTATCGAAATTCTGGGGTCCTTTTGGAATTTCATGCTAGGGATAATGTATTCAGACGATCAAAACCTTTTTCTTTCCCTGCTTCGATTCATGGATATTTGTTTAGTGTTCTGCGGATATTTTATTGTTTCCGGGGTGACGTATATCTACGTTTATGGAGAAATGTTTTTAAGCCGATAATTCGTGGCATGAAAAAAGTGCGCCTCGCACGAAATCTAAGAAATTCTCATAAAAGAGTTAGAAATATTCGGAAAAGTGAATGGAATATCGGATGCTATTCGCCTCGGGAATGTGAAACTCAATACCCTCTGGCCCATTTGGCTTATAGACTGTCCAAGCCTAGTGAGGCTCAAACCGTGTTTCCTTTCACACATATGCTGACGAGCGTGATTCTCCATTTACCTTCTTTGTGTTTTCATGTCAATGTCGTATCCAATCTTTGCTTCGCATTTGCTAAGATTCTAAATTCTACACATTCAAAAGGGTACATACATATATATAAAGTTACATCAACGCATCATCTTAAATACTAGTTTTTACATTAAATTATAAAATTATTTATTTTAAATCTTTTAATTTATAGTTATAATTAACATAAAAAGCACAGATATACGATTATATATGATAGTAGTGGTGCAATCTAAGTTTGTATCTCAAGCGTAACCGCGACCAAACTCGAATGGGTATCATCCGTCAAACTTATCCTCAGTAAATTTACGTTGCACATCAATGATACGCTGCTATAAGACAAGACACGTGCACTAAATGCATCGGGAACATATGATTTCCCAAAAGTTGACGTCCCCAACCAACTCCCATCACATTACTGATAAGTGATGCACCAGCTCGACTGACCAGCAATCTCGGCCATCGATTTCCTCGTCCCATATCCCAACGCAGTATGATTCAATATCTACTTGACACGTCAACGCTCCAACGGGGCCCCCACCTCAATTAACATGCCGTGTCCAGATGACGTTCCTATGCTGGTTGTGTATCTCTGGCGTTTAATGATCATGACACGGAGACTAAGGCGGTCCCGTTCGTGGGGATAGAAATGGTGGGGAGCTTTGGATACGGGATCTAGCAGTGGACCAATGGGGAAGTGACACAAAAGGGAACCGATGCGAAAAGGCTGGCTGCAAAAGAATTATTAACTTTCCTGTGTTAGTTAAGGTGATGTTAGGTCAAGATAAGACTGCGACGGGAATTGATGGAGAAATGTCTGACTCTATGACCCAGACTACACTAAGAACGATAATTGGCAACAACAACGTAACATCCAAAGCAAAACAGAAGTGGGTTGGGGCTGATTTGGTTGGATACCAACTGGCCCTCTTCCACTTCCGGAAAGAGACTACTTGCGCTGTCTACGTCCATGTTGTTATCATCTTAATTCTCTATATGCATGATTTGTGGCTGCATGAAAAACAACTACTAAGCTGTGTGATGAGGATTGTGACTAGGAAATGATACGTGGCATGCAGTGATTATTGAAAATTGGGTCTCCATTAGGTTTTTTAAATAAATAAATAAAAAAAACCATTTAAAGTTGTTTGATCATAAGTCTATAATGAAAATAGAAAAATTGAGCTTTTAAGGATGAAACTAGAAACTGGTTACAAGTTCGCGAACCAAATTCCATGGTTTGGCCGTTCATCGACAGAGAAACACTTTAGTTTCTGTTAATTTCTATATTTCATGTTTCATATTTCGAACTGCCTTTAGAAAACTGGTCCCAACAAATGAAAATCTTTTTATTTCGCGTGTCTCGATTTCCCACCGAATATAATTTCAATATCATTGTGAGGAAATAAGCTCGAGGATAAAAAGGTAACGCCTGTAAATTAAAACAGTTCGAATAAGCAACCACTCATAATTAGTATAATGCTAAAAATTAATTTGTGATTTTGTGAATTAGACACGTAATCTTAAATTCGAATTATGTAAAGTTGTTTTTTATGAAAATTCTTGTTACCAACCCAAAATTTACTCAGGAAACATCCCTTGTCAATAACAACGACAACAACAACAACAACAACAATTCAATGCTCATATCATCATCGTATGTATATATTCAGTCGGCTTGCATTTCAAGGGAACACTCGACGCGAAGAAATTTTAAACAAATGCATCGCTTTGAAGTGATAGTTTTATAATAATTTAATATATTTTTTATATCAATTTGAATTTAAATATTTTGATTATCTTCTACTCATGTCATTTATTTTTTAAGTAAAAGAAATTATAACAGAATATAATATTATGTTTTAATTTTTTTTAATTTTAAGATTAAGTATAAAAAAGTAATTTAAATTTAATAATATTTAATTAATAATTTTTAAATAAAAAATTAGATAAAATTTATAAAATATAATAATTAATATAATCATAAAATATTTTTAAATTTGTTTAAAAACAAAAAAACGAAAAAACAAGTGCATGCATTGGCGTGCGTAGTACGGTGAAAGACGGGGTCTTCGCACTACCCCGGATCGAGCTATAGCCTACAGCTAAATGGCTTGTAGCCAAAGATACGTTAAACAGAACAATCATTCCATCATTGCGCCATCAAAGCCGAAAGACCCCGACCAACACGCTGCTCTGCTAGGGAAAGGGTGACGCAGTTGAACGCATTTCGTGTTGGCCTTTCGCACTTTCCAATTGAATGATATTATATATGTAAATGTAATTTCAGATTTAATCTTCTGGGTAAGGAAAAGACCTACAGACCTTTCTTCTCGGTGACATTGAAGCGATTTGATGATTACTGGTTCCTTTTAATAGTTTGGCTAACTTTTTTTTTTTTTTTTTATTAAAACCTTTTGATGGAAAGGGTATTTGAACTAAGGCGCAAAATTCTGTTATACAATCATAATTATATTAGACGTACATTATTAATTATTAATTATTTATTATTAAATACTTACTTTTATTTTTTTTGAAAAAAAAAAAAAATAAATATATATATATATATATATATATATATATATATATATAAGAATGAGTTAATTTGATTTTTTTTTTTTGAAGAGAATGAAATTAAAAATTATTATTATTATTATTATATGTCGAAGTGTAAAAATATAGAATTAGTGATTGCGATAAATAGGCGCGCGTGTTAAATGCCCGAAATTGTAACTTGACCATTAAACGTTACTTTCAAGTTCTACTTAAAACCGCGCCCGCAACCCAAAGTCCGGACAGCCGAGAGAGAGAGAGAGAGAGAGAGAGAGCAGTGTAGAGCAGTCAGCAATGGCGGATACGTACAACTATGAGAACCGTGACGCCTCGTGCGCTTCTTCCCTGGTAGATCGCGATCACCGTCAATCTGATGAAATGTCGCTATTCGTCCGTCAAATTCTCCTCCGTTCATCATCACCATCACGCATGGCTCACGCGGGCCCAAAAACGCAGTTGGTTTCTCCGAGGGACTTTCTTAACTGCGCATTCCCAGCGCCCCTCGCGCAAGAGGAGATCACAGGCGTTGGTTCGGCCGACAGAGTGAATGGTCCTGGTGGTGGCAGCTATTTGTCGGTTGGAGGACTGAGTGTGAACGAGACGGATGAGTGCGAAAGCGAGGTACATTTTCTTGTTGTTTTGATTTCGTTTCCTTTTTTTTTTAATTTTTCTTTTGGAATTTTTTTTCCTGTTTGGTTCGCCAGAAAATGTACAAGGAAATAAAAAAAGAGAAAGGAAAAAGAACTAATTTTTTTGAAGAAATTGATGAATGCAGGAGGGTGTTGAAGCTTTGGCGGATGAAGTGCCAGCAAAGTCGGCTCCTCCACGAAAATTGTCGAAAAGAAGCAGAGCTGCGGAAGTTCACAATTTGTCTGAGAAGGTAAAAAAAATAAAAAACAGTTAAAGACTGTCTCGTTTGTGAATTCTGTCTCTTCGTTTTCCTTTGCCTTGAAATTTTCCATTTTAGTTCATGGATCTTGTTTATATGTGGGGTTTCTTGGGCAGAGGAGGAGAAGTAGGATTAATGAGAAAATGAAAGCATTGCAAAATCTCATTCCAAACTCCAATAAGGTATGCATTTTTTTTTTTTTTGATAGATTTAGTTTGACTTCCTGTGTCACTTGGTTAATTTTTTTGTTGATCAGTAATTGCTTTTACCGTAAACTGATTAACTGTTGATTTTCCATTTTATGGCAGACAGATAAGGCTTCTATGCTTGATGAAGTTATTGAATATCTCAAGCAGCTTCAGCTCCAAGTACAGGTTTGGGTCATTCTTGTATGCATGTTCTGTTATTTGGTTAACCATGTCGGCAAGCACTTCCAATTCATGCCGCCATTCGGTAACAGAAAGGCTTTATCAATTCCCATTGGCTATTTTACCGTATACTGACTTGTACAGGTAAAAGGTGATTTTTTTTTTCCTTTTTTTCTTACTGTCAAAGCTGATATTACTTAAAAAAAAAAAGAAAGTTAAACAGGGCAAGATTATTATCAAGCTTTCTAGTTTTGTTTTTCATTTGATAATAATAGGTCTTAATTGCTGGCTCTTAACCGTATATTGACTTGTACAGGTAAAAGGTGATCTTTTTTTTTTTCACCTTTTTTTCTTACTGTCAAAGCTGATATTATTTAAAAGAAAAAAAAAAAAAGTTTAAACTGGGCAAGATTATTATCAAACTTTTTAGTTTTGTTTTCCATTCGAAATGAGAGGTCTTAATTGCTGGCCTTTCAAGATTCTTTGAAAAATGAAAACATAGAGGAATTGACATCCATAGACTATACTGCCTTTTAAGAGAACATGATAAGCAAATTTTAATTTAGCACGTGCTTGCAGATGCACTGGCAAACTAAGATGCTCTAACTAGACACAAGAGAAGTGTATCAGTGAATGGAAGCAAAGTTACGTAGCATAAAAGGCCATACTTCCATACTGTTACTAGGCATTAGTTGGTGAATGGACAAATATATCATCTTTTTCCATTCTTGATAGATGTTAAATTTTGTGAGTGGTTGTGGATCAGTGCCTTTCCATCTATTTAATGGAGTAATGGCAGGAGATGGCATAAGTTTACCCGCCCTGTTGGTTAGCAGGATTGCTTGGCATGGCCTAATTTCTGCCACTGAAATTGTTTATTGCTAACCTGACAGAAGGACCTGCTGAAGTTTGCAAGTCCTTTTTTTTTCTTTATTTTGGTGTTTTTGGGACATCAGAATTAAAGTTTACATTCTGTGGTAATTTGAGGGTGCAAGTGTTTGAAACCTGACCTTCCTACAAGAGCTTTACTCTTATGGTCAACAATACTAACATGGTTGGTTGAGTTTGCTAGTCTTTAACTTGATCTGGCCTATGCATATAAACATTATTTAAGTGTTAGTTTGTATTTTTCTTTTCACTGATGACATTTTGAGGACAAAATTCAAATGAAATAACCTGAGAGATCTCAGAGGTTGCTTAATTTGCATTCCAGATGTTATCACTTGGAAATGGAATCAGTTTGTATCCAATACCAATACCTGGGCTGCTCCAGCCAGTCCAACTTTCAAGGCTGGGATTTGGCGAAGAAAATGGCTCTCAGCATGTTGGTGTGGCAGGTCATCTTACTCGCAACGAAGAAACCCTGCCCCAAATTATATTGGGTCTTCAAAACAAATTCAGCGTGTCAAACCAGCAAGCAGTGCCAGACATGTCAAATGTAATCAATTCAGAAACTAAATTTAGTTTGGAATCATTATTCCATGGTCACTTTAGTCCATTTCCAATTCATGCATCTTCTCAGGTTAGTTTGGAGATCACATTATGGTAACCATGCTATTAATTCTAATGTCTTACATGCATGCAATGTGAAGGGAATTTGCAGGGAGGATGTTCTTCAACATCAGCAGCTAAATGCGAGTCATCCTGAAAGAAATCCTGAGTCAGGTGAACATGATGTCTTATAGATGAATGTGTGCACCTAGTAAGGTGAATGTTGGACCTGTGCCAATTTGACAGAGCTCTGCTGGCATTATTTAATTTTCTACTACAAAGGGATATAAGCATGTTGAGCTTGGCTGACACGCACTTGATTGTTGCGATAATTTGAAATAGGAGCCAGGGCTAGAGCATCACTTCCCTTTGAAACAAAGGCACATAATCTGGAGGATAGCAGCTTTCTGGAACATGCATGATAAGAAGAGATCAGACTGGAGGTCTGCTCATGAAGCATTAGGAGCACGATCATATGCCTTTGCAGGACTCAAAAGGGTAGTTAATTTACAGACAAAATACCATCTTAGTTGCACCATATATGCGGAACTCTGAAGTATGCTCCGGGTCTGAAGTTACTTGACTAACTATTTTGAATTTTGGCATGCCAACAACTTTTATTTTTGTTCATGGTCGCCCAGGTGGCTAGTTAGGAAATGCTTCTAGCCGTGACAAAAAAAATAATAACAATAATAAAAAAAAGAACTGTCTCTCTTATGGCTGGGCGGTGCCATCCAAGAACATGAGGCTGGTGCCATAAGGATTCCTGGTTTCTTGATCTTCTTTTCCTTCTTATCTAGCAACTAGCATCCTCGCTTCACGTAATCTACATAATATGCGTATTTAATGAAAAGATTATTTATGATCACAGCCATGTGGGCTGTGTAAACTAGTTGGCAGTACCGTTATCATATTTTCCTGTTAATTGAGTCACGGAATATGCAGTGGCTATTCACAGATCAAACCTTGCCCTTCAGAAAGTAGAATAAGCATGAGTGGTTAGAGTATTATAAGTTTCTTCCTTTTGACCGAATCTATAACTTTCATTAGCGGGCTCATTTTCTGTGGTTTCCCAGATCAAAGCGGAGGTTAGCAAGGAACCATTCATAGCACTGCGTAGGCAGCTGCCAAATACACCAGCTACGCCCAACGCGAGAAATAGGTTCTTGGGGGATCTTATTGGTTGGAATTTAAAGAAAAATAAATAAACAAATATAAAACAGAAGAGCCCAAATTCCAAGTGAACAAATTCAATCTCGAAAACAATACTTTCGATTCTCGAAGAAAGGGTTTCTTGTTCCTATGGTAAAATCGTGATTGGTGGATTGTTTGCCTGTCGTTATCCTTCTGTTTCTGGTAGCAAATTTGAATTACAGGGCTGAATCGGACTTGGACTGCATTTTCTTGGGTCTAGGACTCTCTAGTTTCTTGGTCTTCAATTTCCAAGTCAATCCGGGTCTTGGGTTGCGTTAACCCCTTTGACGGGCAAAATCCAGTTTTTCATCTTGGACCAAATAGCTGCTTGGATGGCTCCCCCAGACACACGCTCAGTTGACTCCAGAGTCCTGGAACTTTCGTTTCCAAAGGGGTGGTTATTGTTGTAAATTTGTAATGTTATTCCAGACGTAACGTGAAAGTACTGCCAGATTAATTTCAGTTCACCTTCTAAGTTGTAATTGTGTTGCCCGTCGATCGATTCTTTTTGGAGCTTCAATTTGCAATTATATGCTTTGAAGAAAAGAGATATCCATCGATCACCCAAAAATAAAAAATAAAAAAAATCCACCTTTCGAATTAATTTTAAAAAATAATAATAATAAAAAGAATTTCCAATGATTTAAAGGACGTGATTATCCTTCCATGACACTGGTAATTACCAAAAGAATTGGTATTAATTGCATACAAAACCATAATATTTGGAGTCAATTACGATTTAGAAATTAAATACCAACCTTTTAAAAAATTTGTTTTATGGCCCTCCTCCAACAGCGGAAAGGAATGCCAAAGAAAAGTCAACACTTCTTGGGTTACCTTGACTTCCAGTCCCATCCTTTCCGTTACGTTCACGCTTTATTGTTTCTTGAGATTATTTAAGAAAATAAACTGAAACCGTTACCGGACGAAGATAACCGCTGCTGAGATGGAGGTGAAAGCGAATGGCCCGAACGGGGATCGGCCGGTGGGCTCGCCGACGAACCCGATGGTCACGCCTCTCTTAACCGATCTCTATCAGTTCACTATGGCCTATGCTTACTGGAAAGACGGCAAACATCGGGAGCGAGCCGTGTGAGTGTATCCGTTTACGTTCCGCGGCCCTTATTCTGTTTGTTTGTTTTGTTTTTTTTTTTTTTCTTCTTGCTTGCTTGTCTTCCGGTCCCGTTTGGCTGTGGAGAAAATCGATTGCCAAGCAGAGGTTTGCACAACATTGTTTTTGCATTATTTACATCTAAACCTGTTCTGCATTTGAATTAGCTACTCACTGATGGAATTAACTTGTGATTTTGTAAAGAATTCAAGAATTTATAATCTGCGGATGACCTGCCAAAGTGAAATTATACAATCCTATGCAACAACCAAAAAAAAAAAAAAAAGAAAGTTCGAAATTTTTTTATTGTTTCCATTTTCTGAATTTTCTGTGTTTTTTTTTTTTTTTTGTATAATTTTTCTGATCAGTTTATGAAACTCTTTTGTGTCTGTGTTTTTCGCATTCTCAAGGTTTGATTTGTATTTCCGGAAGAACCCTTTTGGTGGCGAGTACACGGTCTTCGCCGGCTTAGAAGAGTGCATAAAATTGATTGCGAATTTTAAATTCAACGAGGAGGATATATCTTTCATCCGTCAGAGCCTGCCTGGTTCTTGTAAGGTAAGTTAGTGAAGCTTGTTTACTTAGTTGATTGTACTGTAGCCCTATTCAAAGTTGGATTAGTATATCCTGAAATTTGTATTCCAGCAAAACCTTTTGCATTTAGTTTAATAATATGAAAGGGAGAACACGTAATAAATATGTGGTTTGGCACTTTAGGAGTATCTCCGTGTGTACTGGCCATTCTTCACTATTTTTCCAAAGTTAATGTACTTTGATATGCATGTGCTCGGGAGCAATTACACTTGTCTTGTGAGATAAGTGAAGCTAGTTTGCTTGGTCGATCATACTGCAGCGATATTCCAATTTAGATTCATATGAAGCTGAAGTAATAGAAAGTGTGGGGTAAAGCTCGATTTGAAGAATTCCAAATTTGAGTGGTTTGCTCTTTTTGGTATTTGTATTTCCGTAGAACCTTTCCGTGTAGATTTTATCTCTGCAGGGAAGACCCATAAAAAATTGTTGGTTTGGCACTTAAGGAGTAGCTGCATGCATAGTAACCAGTTTTCTGTAATTTTCCTGACATTCAATGATATTTATTACATAGTGATATCCATGTTCCTGGGAACAACAACATGCTTTTGATTAATGTTTCCTGTCCTATTGCATGTCTGATGGTGTAATAACTGATACTCACATAACTTAAAAGTAGATTTTTAGAACTGAGCACCTTTATTTTGCAATGTACCAAGTGCGATTTACCTGCAGGTATTTATGGGGTTTCCACTTACGTGTGAAAAGCACCATGGCTGTGAGAATTGCCCAGACCTAATTTATTTTGGCTTGAGAGTGTCCTTGTGACAAATAGTAGTACCCTTGACAAGCTTTAATTGCTTGTGTTTAGATTCCTTGTAGAGCAGTAAAAAGTGCATTTTTTTTTTGAGAGAGAGAGATATTGTCTTGCTATAGATGGCACGTGTAAATTCCACTTACAAATTGAATAGTTATCTGATTGGTTTTTGGTGCTATACTATAGGATGGCTTCTTCGATTACCTTAGAGGACTAGACTGCTCTGATGTAGAAGTGTATGCTATTCCAGAGGGGTCAATTGTCTTCCCGAAGGTACCCCTGATAAGAGTTGATGGGCCAGTTGCTGTGAGTACCACCAAAATGGTTTTCTGTCCATCTTATCTTCTCCTTGCCAATCCAAAATCAATGGTCACTTGTTAATGTGTCTTCTACAATAAATTGTTCTCAAACTGAATTATATCTTAATGGTTCTATATGTTTAGGTTGTTCAATTGCTGGAAACTCCATTGCTGAATCAAGTAAATTATGCATCATTAGTGGCAACAAATGCAGCAAGGCATCGATTTGTTTCTGGAAAAACAAAAGTGCTTCTTGAGTTTGGGCTGCGACGGGCTCAGGTTGCTTTTTTAACGGTTTTTTCTTTCTCCTTTTGTTGTATTAAGTGCCGGCTCAAATTTTGTGTATAAAAAGGACATTCTATTCCATTAGGGACCTGATGGTGGAATAGGAGCTTCAAAGTACTGTTATCTGGGAGGATTTGATGCAACAAGGTAATATCTGCCAAATTGGTCAGTTGTTACATTTTTGGTCATACATTGATCCATTTGTTTGACAGATGATAATCTCATGATAGAATACAATTTGGTCTTCTTTTACATTTTTCTAATCTATTTGGCTATGGCTTATTCTAGCATTACTCTATCATGCACTGAATTAGGGTTTCCCATAAGTCACGGGTTGAAGTCATATTGATTGGATAAAAACTAATTTCAAAGGATTTCTTCACCGGGACAATTGAGATGCTTACTCTGTTTATGAGAGATATTTATTTTTTTAATGAAAAGAGAAAGAAAAGGACATTTGTTTTGCTGCCAAATGGAAATCTGATAAATGGTTCTAAGGCAGCTAAGGTGAACAATTTCTGCGTTTCCTAGGCTACTATAAATCAAAATAGGATGAGTGATGACACTTCAAAAATGATGATTGTGGATGCTAGTGTTAGATATATTATAAAAGGTGTAGTGAGGCATGGATGAAGTCTTTATGTTTGATCAAGTTCTGCAGAAAAGTGTGTTGAAAGTTGTAATAGCTAACTAGTTGCTGACTGAGATTTGATCCTTTGATGTCTACTTCGGCTTTTTGGTGTACTTTGACAGTAATGTTGCAGCTGGGAGGTTATTTGGGATACCTCTTCGTGGAACACATTCCCATGCCTTTGTCAGCTCCTTCATGGTTGGTAATCATTATATGCTACTTCAGCCATTTGTATTTGTTTAGATGACATTAGCTCAAAATGATGCATTTCTCGAATTTTCTTACCAACAATGTTGCACATGCAGTGTACATGGTTGATAAGTTTGATGTATTTCTTTTTTCCTTTTCCCTTAAACTTTGAGTATCCTTTACTATTTCAAAAAGAAATGAACAATAAAAAGCATCATGCCTGAAAAATGAATGTAGTGGGATTAGAATATTAAATTCAATTTGTGGTTACTTTAAGATGGACCAAATAACAATTAAGAAATGAATATATTCATAATAAAATAGATGAAGCACTAATTGGAGATAAATTAAGGGAGTAGCATTCATGTTTGGCTTGGACATTTCAGGTTGATGGCATGAGGAGGGGGAATGATGATCTAAGTTGACTTAGAAATCTTTAGTTAGGCAAGATTTAAAACAATTAGGTCTCAACCAAATTTAATTCATAATAGAACAGGACGATAGAGAAAAGATTCATGTAGATGAGGCCAATTAAATTTGTAGTAAGGCTATTTTGTTGGTGTAGTCCTAATGGGGAAGCATATTTATTTATAATTGTAGAAACAAAAAAATATATAAAAATTTAAAAGTATTAGATAGAATCTGCAATATATGTGATTTTGTATTTCCTTTTCTGCCTATAATTCTAATAGGGAACTATAGTTATTCTCTTTAAAACATTAAGTATAGGTAAGTAAAGAAGGCAAATTACAAGAGGTTATTAAAGGATTTACATAAAATACTTGAGGTTTTAAAGGGAACTCTCTCTCTCTCTCTTGCTCTTTATATATATATATTTCAGCTGGGAACTTTTGCTCAAACTTGCAATTGATTTAAGGTTCGTACTAGTTTACAGGTCCTTTACATGGGTATTGCTTGGTTTTTACCCAATGTGTTTCACATGAATGCATTGTAAACTAAATGAGGACATTAGTACAAGTACTCAGAAATGTGCATCTAGCAACATTATTTCCTTGCTTTTGGTTGATGTTGTCTTGTTTTGTAATTTGCCCACTAAATTTGCAGAGCCCTGATGAGATTGTTGAAAAGTCACTTCAGAGCACTGATGGCTCAAGTAGCTGTGAGGATTTTTTCAGTTTGGTTCAAACATGGTTAAGCAAGATTCAGGTTCTGTGCATTGGCCCTTGATCTTTCATGCTTTGTTCCTCGCAATAATATTGTCCAACTCTTGACCATGTGCTATCATTTGGCCATTGTGTATTTAAGTCTTATGCATATTGTGGGCTAAGAATGGGACAGTATGTGCCAAAGGATGTATGCTTGTGATTGAAAGTTGTGAACTTGCTGTCTGCTGATGTGCTTGTAATTTGCTTATTTCAGCTTGGTGTTGTCAATAATGCACCAATAAAAATGATTGTAATGTTTAGCGTTGCAGCATAGCAAGTTTTAATACTAGGGATAAAACTGTCTAACTATCCTGAAATGCATTTGTATATAAACATAGACATGTTAGTAATTTCATTCACAGAAGTTTGTGGGAATAATTACTTGATCCTGAAAGTGCAAATTTCCTTCTCCCTGGATTTCTTTTCTCCTCCTCTCAGTCATTCTATTTGCACCTTTTCTCAATTGGTTAACATTTCACTGGCTGTGCAGTGGTCAAATTTGCTACGTGGCACTTTTGGTGAGACCAATCAAAGTGAGCTAGCAGCATTCACCACATATGCTCTGGCATTCCCCAATAGTTTTCTAGCTCTTGTTGACACATATGATGTGAGTAAAAGTATCACTGTTTAGCTCGTTATGGTTATTTCTGCAGCTGAGGCCTATTAGTCTTTAACTCTCTGCTGTTCTTCCTGGATAAGATAAATTTCCTATTCTCTTGGTTATCATCTGATGTTATGTTTTGCCTTTGGATTTTGACTGAAATGCTGATGGTCAAGTCTGGTATTCAAATTTTTTATTTGATATAGAAATAATCTCTTTCTCTCAAATACAATTGTCTTCTAGTACTTGAGGGTGCTGAATCTGATTTATGATCAGAAAACCCGTCGGACCCTGAAAAAAATAATCAGCAAACATGGAAGAGAATCAAATGAAAGAAATTAGCTTCAAGAGATATATCCAATTAGTAATAATTGGCATGAAGTTGATTGCTTTGACATTTTATTTTTATACATACTACTTCAAGATCTTGTGCCAGCAGAAACTTATGTTTATGTTTGTGGGTATTAATTAACTTGCTCAGCTGATGACAATTTAATGTAATTGTCTTACCATATAGCCAAAACCATGCTTTTATCCATTGGCACATACATCCTCTCCCTTTTTTCACTCTTGTTGCAGTGATTTTAATTCACAATCACTTTGTGATGCCACTCTTTTGCTATTTTTCCAGGTCATTAGGAGTGGAATCCCTAACTTTTGTGCTGTTGCTTTGGCACTCAATGACATGGGGTAATGGCGAGATTTTATGACTTCAACTGCATTTTCTGTATGGATCTCTTTTAATTAATTGGTTGACCGTTTGATGGACAGACATAAAGTGGACTGATTATTTTGTGGCATATGCAGCTCAGTCGAAGATAATGTTCTTTGAGTTTATGGCAATGACCAACTGTTCAGATTGAATAGTTTGATAGTGTGTTGCTGCCTCTGTTTTGGACAGTGCATCTGTTGCAATTGCCTATTATGCTAGGCTACATAATATGGGGTTGTCTATATTTAGTTGCCATTATGTCATTATTTTGGGATTCCAATGTTTATCTTTTGCAAATACAAAGCAATCTTAAACAACTGTTAGTCACTTTGTTATTAATTGCACTCATTTTTCTAGTTGTGAGTTTAGATAATTTCTATGCAGTTACAAGGCAGTGGGCATTAGGCTGGATTCTGGTGATCTAGCATATTTGTCATGTGAGGTCCGGAAGTTCTTTTGCAACATTGAGAAGGAATTTGGAGTGGCTGGCTTTGGAAAGATGAATATTACTGCTAGTAATGACCTTAACGAGGAAACTATCGATGCCCTGAACAAACAGGTAATCATTTTAAAATAAATGTTTCTTCTAAGTTTCATTTTTTGGGAGTTACTGAATGCATTGGTAAGTTGTTAAAGAGCATTAGCAGATATGCTGAAATGATATCACTTTTTGTATAATACAGTAGCCCTGCCTCTGGTCAGATGAGTGCATGGCATGTGCTAAAATAAGGAAATTCTTCTCATTTGTGTCACTCAGCTGCATGCCTAGTAAATACATCTGTGCCTATTTCAGTCGGTCTACCATAACACAACAAATTCGTGGAGATAAATTGAGGAAATTGAAGAGTATAATAATGAAAAGGAAGAACGCAATGCATGCTGTAGTTGGGAGTCAACAGTTCAATATGGTAAAACACAAGTCTATAAAATGTGGCAATTTCTGAGACATAAGACATAAAGAACCTTCAAAGCTGTCACCTTTTATGAATGTTTTAGTACCTAGCTTGTGAAATGCTGAATTTAATTGCTCATCTGGTTATATAGAACTATTTGGAAGTGTTACCTGTAGTATGGGCTCAAGACTACAAAGCATCCCTAGCATTAGGCTTACTGGGTAGCAGCTTTATCTGCCTCATATCCATCAAATCATGCTCTTATGTTGTTAGGGGTTTTTCAACAAAAGGACGTGAAAGGAAAAGCATGCATCTGAACCTCTCTATCTTAGTTGGCTTGGTATCTCTTTTTACTATGCAGGGTCATGAAGTAGATGCATTTGGTATAGGAACCCATCTTGTCACTTGCTATTCTCAAGCTGCTCTGGGTTGTGTCTTTAAGCTTGTTGAGATACATGGTCAGCCTCGCATAAAACTTTCCGAAGATATTTCAAAGGTTTGGTTATAATCTGTAGAAAATTTCAGTAGCATCTCTTGCTCATCTTGTGATTTTTTATGCTCTTGTTAATTTTGCTAGGTGTCTATACCATGTAAAAAAAGGTGTTACAGATTGTATGGCAAAGAAGGCTACCCAATGGTGGACATAATGACGAGGGAAAATGAACCTTCTCCAAAGGTAATCCATTATTATTAATGCATTTTTGAGTAATTTTACTACATATGTTCCAATATTTCGTAGTGGTTCTATACTGGCTTGCCGATCCATATCTGCAGTCAATAATAGACACTTAAAGAGAATGTTGATTTGAGATTTGCACAACTTATTAAAGGAGAATTTTTTTACTGAGCTGTTTGAACTGTCTATACTGATTCTTTTCTTATGTGTGAAAAGTGATTTTGAGTGCACATATACTTAACTTACAATGGGAGTGAGTGGATACATATTTCTTGTGAAATTGAAAGAGATGAACATACTTCTTCCAAGAACTTTTTCATAAAGGAGGCTTCTGGATTGTCTCAACAAATTTTGACTTTCAGACTCTTGAATTCCCAACTAGGTCAACCTATAGCAGCTGCAGCAGGATTTGGAGAAGGCATTGATTGTGATTTTAGACCTGTTTTTTCCATATTGGGAAGATAGGATTTTCCACTAAGATGCACCACAAATTCCCCTGTTAACACTCCAGACCACTAACTTTATGTACATTACCCTTTTTAAACAACATTATATACCCCGAGTTGACTCCAACATATGACTAGATGGAGGGAACATATCTTATTTTGCTGTCATCCGAACTTTCAGGTGGGAGAACGAATACTTTGTCGTCACCCTTTTCTCGAGTCCAAGAGAGCATATGTGGTTCCTCAGAAGGTTGAGGAGCTTCTAAAGTGTTATTGGCCTGGGGCCTCAGGTGGGGATATCCGTCCACCATTGAACTAAATTGTTTTAGGCACCTTCATCTACAAGCAGTGCAAATGCAACAGCATTATTATTTCATTCATCTACTCTCCTGAGGCACATAATGGACTCTTGTAGCTAGCAGAGTTTGAGACGAGTTATGACATCACAGATTATTACTACATGGAATAATATGGTCATCAGCATGCATCAATATCCTTGTAATAGACTGTAACACTTGGTTCTGTGTTGCCTGAATTGAGTTTTTGTTTCTTAAAGATAAAACTAGAGAAGATTTGCCTCCCCTCGAGGAGATTAGAGAATGCTGCATTAGTCAGCTAGAGAAAATGCGTCCTGATCACATGAGAAGACTCAATCCCACACCCTACAAGGTAGTGCATACCCATTGCTTCGCACTTGCTTTTGCTAAAGTTTGCTGCAACCTTGGCATTAACAAATTCTATGGCATTGCAGGTTAGTGTAAGTGCAAAATTGTACGACTTCATTCACTTCATATGGCTCAATGAAGCACCCGTGGGCGAGCTGCAGTGAGAAGGGAACAGGTCAAATTCCGTGGAACAATGTGCAAGGAACAGGTCAAAACTCAGGTCAAGGAATCACTCGATTACCTGTTTGCTACGTTTCTTGGGCATGAGGAATTACTGCGCCTTAAATAAATTAATAAGTTCCTCTGTTGAAAAATATAGTAATCAATTGTTTTGCCACACGTAACGCTTGATTTTATCTTTCCACTCTGCAACATCATACGTCCAGTCTACGTCCAATTGGAAGCACTCAGTGTTTTGTTAATTAAGTGGTGCAGTGTTTTATCATTTCCAGTTGCTTAGGCTACGAGCATTCGATCAACGGGAAAGGCTGTTTAGCATCAAATAATGATGTCCTGCTTAATAAATGCTTTTAATGATATCTTTTAACGGACTATCACCTTGAAGTATCGTTTTCAAGGGCAACTTCACCACACTGGCATTGGAAGTACACTTGAAGAATGATGCCTCTGTATGCTAAGACATGTTCAAGCTATAAGGTGCCTCGATTATTGCTGCAAAGAGGACAACAATTATATTGTTGCATACAATTCGAGGAATACTCAGAGTAACCATTTTATATGTGTCCTAGTTTTACATATACAGGAATCTGACTTGGTTATGGGCCGATAATTTACATTCTGTCGGCAGCTCAAACCGTGACGGCGAGGTTATTCAACTGGACCCAACCATAAGCACACCGATCCCTAATCTTTTGAACTAATGATGCTGCCAAATCAACCGCCGGCCGAATTTTCGCTAGCTCTTTCTCTAGTGCTGTTCTAACGCTGGCGTCCACCTGCGAACAAAGAAACATTTGAACTCCTTTTTACATGATAGGGGATTAAACCAAGCATTTTGCCCTAGTGGGAGAAGAGAGATTAAGAGTAGTAACCTTTTCCACGCAGCGTACAGTGTCTAATAGATAGCAAAAATATGTAAGCTGCTTGTACAGATCTGCCTCGGTATACTGTTAAAGCACATGTTAAACAACCTAGAACTCTTGAAGAAAAATATTACGTTTGTTAAAAATTTGATGGAACGACGCAAACCTTTCTTACAAGACGCCCATTACATCGAGGATAGTTTGGACAAACTGTTCCCTTTTCATAATCTCCAATCAGCCGCAGGTTGAGACTGAGGGTAGCATGCTTGCAGGTTTCATCATCACACTGAAAGGCCAAAGACACCGACGATGAGGATCAATAAGAGCAAGGATAATTATGTAGTGGCCCAGTGTTCGTGACTGCAATGCGCCACAAGTTAGATTACCATCATTAAGCCCTTGTAGTACAGAGAAACAAACCCTTCTGCTTGCCGTTTGACCTGAAATGCACAGAACCATACGTACAATTCAGTGTATCGTGGGTGTTGAACTTCAATGCCAAAAATGCGGTCTCAGCCTTCCTAAGCAGCAATATTGGCAGATGATGGATTGCTAAGGAATGAAATACTAGATTGACAACTGTAATCAGCTATTATTCTCCTACTGCAGGAAGAAAAATAATGATAATCTACTTCTACTATCAACTTCTGAAAAGGTCGCTTCTCTTAATTAAGATGCAAGCAGTTGCATTAGAATGAAGAGCAAACATAATATTATAAAACCAGCCAATTGGAAGGTTCCAATAACAAACAGCTCACCTGGTTGGCTATCATCGCAGGAGAAATTCTACCCACATCACCTTCCTCTGGGCATTTGGGGCAATGCATTTTACGCCAGAAATTGGATGTGGATTCATCTCCCAGGAGTTCTGTTGGCTTCTCACTAATTATAGAGCAGATAGAATTAAAGACAGCTGGGCATTCAAATGTGCCAGAGCAACTAGGGCATGACAAAATCAATGGCTCACAGCTCTGGAACCTGAAATGCAATCCGACAAAATTTAGAACATGAAAAAAGGAAGAGGAAGTTAAAAAATAAAAATGAGCGGTCCACAGTACTATTTCAAAAGGCATCAGAAGTGTAATCTACCATCATCAGAAACAACAATTCCTAAATGATGATTTAAAAATAAGAAAAAGAGCCACATTGTTGCTGTTAGATTTGGGTGCGGAGGCACATGTGCAAACATTGGACTTACCTCTCAGCATCATTGATGGCAAACAGGAGTGAGCTAGAAGGATCATTGCTGACAGCTTCACTCAAATTACTTCGGAACTGAAAAACCACCAATTAGAGTGTAAGTGGTGCACAGAAACATTCATATAACATCAATTGAAAACCTAGCCTGAAATGGTTTCTTTACCTTTGACAAGTCCAAGCCCAAGCAGTCAGCCAAACGCTCCGGACTTGTACCCTGAATTGAAGCACACAAACGTGACACGACAGGATGAATTTGCTGTGACAAGTAGTAATCAATGTCAATCATCCATTTTCCATCATCTCTTTTCAATTCATCAGGATGTCTAGCACGCTGGGCAATCCCTGCTGAATTTACTGAACTGGTTCCCTGTCCAAAAGGGGAAAGAAATGCATTTGAAAGGAGAACAAATGATAAGCTCAAGAGATTAGTCACTGAAATTTGAAACACCAACACAAACCTGTTCGCAGCAAATTATGTATGGTATTGTATCACCAACTGAGCAACCGGCAGAATAACCACTTTGCTTCAGTCTTAGTGCCACCTAGAAAATGACCCAGAAGAATAGTTAATTAGCGACCAATAAGAGAGAAAGTGACCTAATTATTGATTGCTCACCAGAACATGGGGTTGGCTTTTGGCATCAGGGTATGCTTCAGGTGGTTTGGTCAATGTCTTTGTGATGATATATTTCTCAAGCGGTACTTGACCGTTCCTCATATCTTCCTGTACCTGTTGAATTAAACAATCATTAAAATTGGTAAACTCTCCAGTGGCAAGCTAGACAAGATTATAGCATAAGTAAAATTGTCAGCTAATATACAACTAATTGAAATTTTCAGTCATGAAACAATATCAGTTGGTAATAAATATCCTCCATAAAAAACAGCAGATTTTTCTTGAAAATAGCTCACATTCTGTCTTTACTTTCTACCACTAGCATAATGTTCTGCCATCCTTGAACATAAAGAAGAATAATGTTAAAATTTAAATCGACTTACCTTCATGAGAGAGTTATGTATTGATTCAACTACATCTTCACATGATCTGCAAGCATAGCAGCCACGAAAAAGGCCGAGCAAGTATAGAAATTCAGTTATTTTTCTTTGATTCCTGCCGGGATACAAATTGGAGACTAACATGGAAAGAGTCAAAAGAATAGATAAAATACCTCCCAGACAAGATTTGATCAAGGGAGAAATCTCCCAATTCCTTTGACAGCAAGCTCCAGTCACGACGAACCATGTCAAGACCTTTACGCTCAATAACCTGGCAACAAGAGAGATATCACACAAACCTTAGAGAAATTAACCAAAAGATGCAAAAAAATAATAATAATAATAATAAAATTAAAATTTTACCTCATAGGGTGTTCCATCCTTGAACTGCACTTTGACAGCAGCATATTTCTTCTTTTTGAGAAGCAGCATTCTCTTGTATATGCCATCGAGATCGATTTCTAGACATCTATACTTCTTGTTGACCTAGATACAGGTACAATATTAAAGCTTAATTAAATAATGCACATCCTCCAGAGTTGGATTTGAAAAACCAGCTGTCCTTACCAAAAAAGAGTTCACTGAACCCCTTCGACTAATTCTACCCTTATGTTTGGAACTCATTGTTCTAGCAATGTGTCTTGATTCAAGGTAACACATGATATGAACTTACCCACAAGGAACAATAATGCTAAACTTTCTTCTCCAGTGAATATAATGACCATTAACTACTAGTAAGCTCCTAAGCAGAGCTTACTGGTTCTAGGTAGACCTCAAGTAAATACTATCAGCTGTAAATGTGCATGTCATTATTATGTAATTTCTGGTCTATCATAAAAACAAAAGTTTTTGAAACAGAATTCACAAATAAATGAATCGAAAAAGACTCTAATTCTGTCCCATGACAAATCTAGTTCTCAACAAATGATTTTCCCAAATAACAGCCGAGATATTCTATGCCTATCCACATCCTTGTCATGAACTTCGCATGTTAGTTAGCTTGTTCCCTTCCATGATGGAATTTAGATGACTCTCATGTTTCTCAATCTCCTCATTCCATTCACCCTGCTGTCCCTCAAACAGCGAGTGCTTGATGTCATTCAATGAACCACCCCTAATGTCAATTTAATACTCAACTGTAGCACATCTTTGTGCAGAGGGAGGTCTCTATGGTTGTGCAGAGGCTACTAAGGAGAAGGGTGATATGGCAATAAAGGGAAATGTTGGGTGAGGTTTTCCATGACTTGAGCTTCTCCCTTCTATTTCAGCAGTTCAGAGAAAGACCTCAAAAGTCATAACCATCAGGGATGGAAAAGAGGAGTGGATGGCAAAATCACAATTGTGAGAGAACTTGCAGACATGTAGGAGGATAGATGCCTGCAGGACTGGCAGGCTCAGTCAAGGAGGTGCTTCAAAAAGCTATTGATCTCATAATAAGCTAGGCATGGAAAAATGAATGCAGAGAGAGAAGGCAAAAAAATACAAGAAGAAAACCAGCAATGAAGACGAGGAAGAGAGAAACCTGAGTATTCTCTATTCATTTTATGTTGTTTCATAATTTCGATTCTTTTCTCCTCTTGATCTATTCACCTAAAAATCATGTTATTGAAATTTCATAGCGGAGACTGATACTACTAGCACATTCAGAATCAAATGCAGGATCCTCACAGGAGCTGAATAGCCACAGTCCATCTTGTTAGAGTGCCTTTTAGGTATATGGATAGTTTGGTCATTTTGTTTTTCTCTTAAACCACAAAAATATTAGTATTATGGGAGACTACCAATGGGCAAATTCTGTAATTTTCCCAGACCACATCTTTGTTAACACCTTTCATTATACTCTGTTCTCTCTCCATTCCAATTGGACTTAATTGAATGATTTTAACAAGTTAATAAAATATAAATTACACAGAATATTAAAGTTGAATGACCACCAAATTGACTTTCAATACAAACGTAATGTAATGACGGTGCTTTTGTCACCAGGTTGTATGCTACCAAAAGGGGCCAACAAATAAACATAACTGAAAACTCACCTCCTGGATGACTTTTCCCGCAATAGATTTTGCTTTGGCAATATCATCTAGACCACTATAAATCATAATTGAATCCGTATCACCATAGATGACCTGCCATTTAAAATGAAAACACATCAGCCAGACTAATCAAGCAAGGTAAGTGCAGGCATGAAAACAACAGCCAACAAAAAAATTGGAGGCCCCTTTTCTATAAATGAACATACAACACGTACCACCAAATTCAAGCTATGATGAACCAGATCAACAGTACTCTGAAGAATCTCCCTTCCCTGCACAACTATCACATGACCGGCTTAGTATATGAAACAGCCAACTTCTGTACATTTGGGAATCGGGACATTCAACAGAATTAGCATAAGCAACATATATGTTACCTGTAGAGTTATAAGCTCTGCAAGAGGCTTTGCATAAAATCTTGAATTAGAAAAACCAAGGCATCCATACATACTGCACCACCAGCCATTAGATGGCATGAAGGTGAGGAACCACAAGAAATATTGTAACCAATGGCAATCATAGTGATTATGGAAGACATAATCCGGAACTTAAAAGACACGAATGAACACAAACCTGTTTGCTGTGAGCTTCAGTGCTTGCTGCTGAATGTCAAGCTGCTGAAATTTCAGACCAGATGCAGCCTTCATCCATGATTTAACCATCCTCCTCCTTTCAACTAAATTTTTCAGCAACTATCAAATAATATCTGAAATGAGTACGTGCCTCAATTCTGCCGGAAAAAGGGGACAAATTGTGCACAGTCCATGTTTCAAAAATCAAACAGAAGCATCACAAATGGTGCACAGTTCTGTCATACCTGAGGTAGGACTCCGGTTGTTTTACTGGAGGGTAAACGGGGAACTAAGCCATCCAGAGATCTCTCAACTGTCGTGAAGCAGATATTGTACTCCTATAAAATTAATTCAAGTAGTAAAGCTGGTGAAAATGAGATGAAAATTAATGTCAATACAATGGGAAAAATTAATGAACAAAAATACAAGGCAACAAGAATCTTGTTCACCTGTATGATAGAAGGATAGAGACTATTAAAGTCAAGAAGCAATACATATTTGTCATATAAACCCTTTTTAGGCTCCAAAACCAATCCACCTGCATAAGAAGGACCCTTTTTGCCTTTCCCATGAACATTTTGGGGATTTTCATTTTCATAAGTGGCATCATCAATATCCAGCTCATCAAAACTTCTATCCTCATTAACATGATTTATTCTTCGCTTTGTGATTTTTGCTTCCTTTGTGTGAGAGGAAATCTTGTCTGGGACAATATACTTCTTTGCATGAAATGCATGCAACAGGAGATACTCTACTCTTTGCGCCCTAGCACCCTACAAAATAAATGAAAGTGGATAACTTACATATTTTAGAGCATGGCACAAATTAAGCAGGAGAGTGTATAGAATAAAAAAGAATTACTGGACAAGGACTCACTTGGAGAGTTTTACCCCAGAGATTGCCACTGATGTTAGTCAGCTGACGTGTGAGTGGAAGGACACTCAAATGAAACATAAGTTCCAGGGATAACCAAGCATCTGTCTCGCCATATTCAATCTGAATGAAATGAAAGCATGTGAGGACCTTATAAGCAAGCATGGCAAAAATCTGTCAAAACTTTTTTTTCAGTAACACTGACATGCTGGACCACGGGAGCTTCTACATAGCCTCAAATGTGCCTCTATGGGAAGAACCCAAGCTAATAAATTTGTCACTGTTAGCTAGTCTGTGTTAATAACTTAATCATCATGCTCTGACATAAAGGAAAATATAAGCTCAAAAATTAAGATTATATGTTCACAACCCAAATCATCGTGCTCTAGCATAGAGGAAACATAATATCAAAATTTGCAGTCAAAATTTTTGCAGTGCTATAAATTATATGCAAGAAGCAACCAAAGCTAAGAATTTAGAAGAAATAACAAATCGGAAATTTTCACTTCTATGAATATTTTGTTTTTCCTTAAAAACATTGACCAATTGTTATGCAATGAAGTAAGATATACCCCTCAGTAGAATATCACACCACCATCCTAATTTTCCAGACAGTCCCAATCGGAATGAGTAATTGAAGTTGGCATCAGAACATACTAGTTCAATAAGGGACTTTGATGTCTGGAACATTCTAGGAATATCATGCGGTGCAATCTCCTTTCGATCTTTATTCAGCTGAGTCTTTGCCAGTTGTGTCAAAGAATAACTAACCTGGATGAATTAGAAATGCACATTTGAAAAACTGCATTTTTCAAGCATCATGATATTGTGACACAGATCTAGGTGTTATTTACCTCTTTCAATAGGTCACGGGAGCTTAGATATGTGTCGCAGAGGAGCCGGCCGGAAATGCAGGACATGATCCCTGGACTTGCTCCAGAACCAAAAATGCTATTTCCTTTTGTAAGTTTGGGCATTACAGAACGCTTAAGACGCCCTATTTTGGACCACATGCTGCTTGGAACTCGGCAAGCCTGCACAAGACAATCAATGCATATTTGAGAGCTAAAAGCAACTTATCAAGTGTATATATGATGGATGCAACATTAGAAACTTCACTATGGAAGGTACACAGTGAAGAGAGGGGAATCAAACAATCAAATATGTCAGTGCTGTTCAAAAATTCAACTATAACAGCCACCACAAATGAAAATAAAAATGCTCCAGAAATTAAATGTTAATAGCGACACATAATTACATTCATCAGGTCAAAACATCAGACCATAGACAAATGCCACACGAGTACCATCACATGAACAAATGACAAACTGTCTCCATGTGCAGTCAGATTTCATTTGCCTTTTGCTTCAAATCAAATATGAGATCATACAGGCATGCTTGCCACACAAAAGTGTTTGAATGATGGATTGCCACCAGTTTCTGTCTATTTGAAACCATTAGCTCAGTTTTCATGCCATTTCTATGAAAATCACTGCAAAAGCTTTCGCACCTGGGCTCTGTGAAGAAGAACATCCAAGTCAAAGCCAGATATATTATGTCCCACAAGAACATCACTATCCAATTTGTGTAATGCAATCATGAGGCGATTTAACAAGGCTCTCTCACTGCAACACATGTGAGAATGCTTAAATTACACAAACCAACAAGAAGATTGCTTAAAGTAGCAAAACAAAATCTTATCAAAGACACCATATGCAAGAACAAATTACCTGCTTTCAATGCCTAAAACATTTAATCCAGCCTTTGTGTTTCTCTCTGTCACTTCTTTGGGGAACCCCATTGGGAATATTCCTCCATCAAGCTTGCGAACAACTGTAAAATGGCTCAGTATGCCAGCTTGTTTCCATTCTGATGCCAACATGGGAGTGTCAATCTGAAAAGGAAACAGCATAAAAGATAGCTTGTGTCAATACAGCACCACAGTTTACTTGAAACAAATACGGAAAATGTGACATATGTGACTGGTCAAGAATGATAAAAGTGTATGGCTATCAACAAAGAGATGAAACTTCAACTTAAGAACTAAGAGTGTGAAACTTCAGCTGGAGAATTTCAATAATGTGAGCCACAGAAGTAATACCTGGAATGCACTCAAGCTTTCAAAAAGATTTTTTTCAGACCTATGATGAAGCAATAGGTGCACTTCTTAACTATGGTACAATAGTTCATAAAAAACACAGGCATTGAAAATGTGCAGAACATTCCAGATTGGCTGGATCGGCTTAGCTTATAAGTCCACTAATCCTTATGACTCCAAGGGAAAAGGCAATCAATTATCATCTGTTGCATCATTCTACAAAACACACACCAATACTTTTGATACACAATATTGACCCCCCCACCCCCAAAAAAGAGTAACATATTGTAATTTTCTTCATTTACGATTAAGTTTCTTATGCACAAACAAGCATACAAACTAATGACTACTAAAGTATGTTTGTTGACCTTATTGAGCAGGAACAGCAGTTTCTGTGCCATGAACTAATAAGTGCAAAACAGAACCAACGAAGGTATTACAAACCTTGACTTTCTGACAGCAGATGACAGATGCAGAGACTATTTCACTCACATTCTGCTTTTCATTTATAATAGTTTTCAGATTTATTGCTGTAACAACCACTGGAGGAATCTCTGCTATGCTTTTTGAGGATGACGAAATCCTTATGTCTTTCAGGGAATCAAGAGTAATCTCAAATTTGCACCAGCTCACCTGTGAAAGAATGTTAGATTATAAGTTAATACACCTGCATAGAACTCGGTAGTATGTGACTGAAATGACTTCATATGTCTTGACTGAAATGAAAAGAGCTTCCCAGATCAAAAGCCTCACCCTTTGAGAAGCTGGACAAGTTGAAAAGTTTGAAATTGAAAGCCATGAAGGTCCCTTCACCTTTCTCTTGACAAGAAAAAGCTCCAAAGCACTGTGAACAATAGTATGAGTTCTTATTTCTTTTTTTTTTTTTTCTGGAAAAGAAATGCATTGGATTTAAGGGCAAAATGTGAAAAGTGATTTTTAAGATTTATTGGCTGTTCTGGTACACAGCTTGGCAAAAGTAACATGGACAACAATAAAATTCAACCATGCTATCAATCTGATACCTCTGACAAATCCAGTAACCTCCAATACCACAGGAACATCTTTTTACACCAACAAGGGTTAAGAAAGACAGGGCAGCCAAACCAAATAATTGACCAATCATACCTCAAATCCTCAAAATATACTTGAACACATTGACAGCAAAGTAACTAAAACAAAAGGCTTGTCTCCCTTCCAACATATAACCATATACCAAATATGAATTGATTACTTACAAGGCAGGATAAGGCATAAATGAAATTTAAAAGTGCAAACTCCATGCCTGAATTTAGCAAAATATTGTTGTAACTGCCTACCTACTGTGAGTACCAAGCAGAGCACAGAAAGTTTTTCCCTTTACATCTGCTGAAAGTGGAGGTTCCTGTAGGAACAAAAACCGAATGAATAATTAGTGACATGAAGGATAATAGGCCTTGATGGTATCAAAGCAGCCGCATATACATCCTGCAACATACAGCTATAAAGTCCAAAGAAATTTGAAGGAGTCATTTCAGGAACTCTAAAACACTAAGAATGGTAATTGAAGGTTCAAACACCTAACTTCTATGTTTGACAAAGTTGGCAATATACCTTGAATGGATAATTGATCTTAAGCACATAGTTCTCGCCAATAGGTATGTCAGATCGCTCAAATGCATATCTTCTCTACAAAAAGAACACAAAATAATATGTACAAAATACATTTGTGGAACAAGTATATATGATGCAAGAAGATATAGTGATGTGCAAGTTGCCAATGAAACTTTCAAGACAGACAAATGGTTGTGGGCACACCTTAACTGGAGCCATACTAAAACTTGAAACATTGAGTGATACCAAATGACTGGCTATTTCATTCTTTAATTCATATGCTACATCCTGTAGAACAAAACATAGCACTAACATCAGCCAGAAAGAAGCATCTTTAACTAAACATATACATGGAAATGGTAAATGCGCTCACTTGCAGCCTTTTACGGAAAGCCATGGGAGAAATCCGTGACTCTTCCGCATCTTTCTCCAGCCTGATCATCTCATCAGTGCAAAATACAGAACCATTTGGAATTGCATAAACACATCTCTGCATGTTCTTCAGAACCACACAGCAACTATGATACATATTTCCTGCTTTGACCTAAAAAGCATTGTCATATGCCAACAATTCATTATTTAAATTTGGAATTTTGACATCAACGTGCTTAATGCGACTCATAACAAAAAATGGGGGCTGGAAGTAGAACCGTTAAACAATGTACGAACTGCAAGTACAGCCCTATCGACATAGAAGATAAAAATTGTCATCTGCACCAAGCTACCATGCTAACACCAATTTTGATTAGTTATACACAAGCTTTCTACTTACATGGCAGAGGAAAAAAAATCAATGACCATATATATGATGCGAACCAACCATGTTACCTCAGCATTACAGACGCATGTTCTGCACAAAAGTGCTTAGCATTAAAAAAAAAAAAAACCGATAATTTACCTTCCCAAAGAGATAGAGATTCCCCGTGTTAGCCCCAAAAACCTCCTCGTGAGCATCAAGAATGTAAAAGGGAAGGGACCCGTCAGTTTCCAACTCAAACTCAGATTGCACTTCAGAGCTCGACTCACTTTTAACTTCCCCTGCAACACCACCACCGTTTCCATTCCCACCACTTCTCACCGCCTGCCACCCAGCCGTTGCACTCAAAGAAGGATCTCTCTCCTCTGTAGTAATCTTGGCATTAAGGGTACGTCCACCCTCCTCCTCCTCTTTTTGCTTCACGACAGGTTCCACTTTCACTTCAACAACATTTTCCACTTCCTCATTTGCAACACTTCCATTGATTTCCAAATCCCCAGGGTGCTCTACTCCTTTCTCGACTTTCACTTCCGGAATTAATCTCTTGTCCTCTCCATCACTACAATTTTTCGTTGTACTAACCAAACAGTCTCCATTATTAGCCACAAGCCTATCCGTTTCAGCCTTGGCCGTCAAATTCACATCAATAACGGCATGAGTATAAGCCTCACTATTAGCAATCGGCGGAAAAGACTTCATAACCAACTGTCCCCTTCTGCGCCTCTCTCTATCTGCTTCATCAGGTGCAAACTCCGCAATTACATCGTCAACAATATTCTCACAATCCAGACTCTTAACTTTATTCGAATCCCTATTTTTATACACCGTCGACGTAAACAACGCCGATAACCTCTGTTTCCCCATCATCGCGGCTGCAACTGCTAATGAAGGGTTAACTTTCTTCTGTTGCGGCTCTTTCTCTTTCTTCTCAGTCTTTTTCCTCTTAGGTCTTTTACTTGGCTCCCCGCCGTCGGATTCGTCGGAGGACGGAGGGAGGCCGGCAAGGGACCAGTCTTCCTCCTCGCCATCGTCCCCGTATCCTAACCCGTCGTCGTCGACGATGAAGCCTTGGACCTCCTCCCGCCGGCGGGCGACGAGCTTGTCGTACTCTTCCTCGGGGACAGTGTCGTAGATTCGATCCTCCAACTTGAAGTCGTATCCGCCGTTATGTTCGGATCTCCGGCCGCCGCGGCGAAGTGCTTTCAGCCGTTCTAGGGCTTCGGCTCTGGCCGTAGCCTCCACACCCCTGCTCCGCCGCCTGCTCGCCACTTCTGGCTGTTCTTCCGCCATCTCTCTCTCTCTCTCTCTCTCTCTCTCTCTCTCAATTCTCAATCTCTATGTCATTGAGGCCTAGGTTTTTTGCAGTGAAAAAGAGGTTACAGAAATGGAGGGAAATTTGAGGAACTTTGGCGCCAATGGACTTTTGATGTTTCTTTATTATATTCTACTTTCTTTTTTCTTGCCCTGATTTTTTTTTTTTTTACTTCTTTTTGGCTGACACTTTTAAATTTTTTTCTCCTTTTTTTGGTGGGGGGGGCAAGAATAGATGTTACGTTAGAGAATTGGAATTGCTAATATTCCATGCATTAAAAATATTTTGAGGAGTCAGGAAACTTTTTTAATAAAAATTTTTGCACTTGACCATTGAATAAAAGAAAAAAAAAAAACAAGGAACCAAGATAATAATGAAATATATAAATATATATATATATATTTGTAATAACCATCACATTAAAATTTTCGTGAATTATATAGAATTAATCAATCTTAATAAGGTATGATTAATTATATAGCATAATAAAAAGTATTTTGAGGGCACCAATAAAAATATTTGCACTTGACCATTGAATAGAAATAACACAAAGAACCAACATATTAATGAAAAATTATATTTATAACCATCACAAAAAAAAGAAAAAAAAGCTTTGGTGAATTATATGGCATGAATCAGTATTAATAAAGTATGATTAATTATATAACATGATAATAGGAAGGGTCAAAAAAGAGTCGATGACTTTACTTATTTCATTGTGTGCTTCCTCTAATTAAGAATCATTTCAAAGGTTTAATAAAAAAAATTATTTAATGTCAATAAAAAATATATTTTAATAATTAATAATGAAAATTTTTAATTTTAAAATCTTAAATTCTAATTATAAGTAGAGTTACGAGGTTCGGGCATAGGCAGGCTTGCATCCCATCATCTCTGTCTGCAAAACCAGCCCAGGATCACAAGTAGAACTGAACATAATGTTTCAGCATGTACCAAAGCTACCTGCGACCTTAAGGTACCCTTAATTGGGTAAACAATCCCAGCTACAAACTGACTTGTCCATTTTGCCCCATTTAATTAATTCCATTAAACATGACGTCCAGAACATTAAACAAAACAAAAACAGCCTGTGATTGTGTAATGTTGGGAGACATCCCGTTTCATAGGTAATTCAACGTGATTGGATTAATTCAAATACCTAATTTGATTGAACTGTGGGATTATAAAAGTTATGATTCCACGATAATTTAGAAAATAATTTTTTGAGATTATACTAAGCTTTTGACCACAATTACTCTCTACTCTAATTAGATTAAGATAGACAAGATCAATTATATATATATATATATATATGGCCGAGTATCGATCGATAATTCGCATATTGGCGCTGCTCTTTTTGCCATCTTCTCATCTATTTTCGTATGGACTCAGCGGCTGTACACAAGTCCAAGGTCAATGGCAAGAATATCATCTCGGTGGTCACCAAATCTTCCAAAATCGCTGAAAGAAGGTTGATTGAAGCTGCCAAGATCAAAAACGCCGGAGGAGGAATGCAACTTGTCGTGGGCATGGCTGCCAAGAGGGCTAGGGTTTGTTCCGCTAAGAAAGGCCTTGTCGTGGACTCGCGTTTTGACACTCTTACGCTCTCGACGGGTTCGAGTTGTCTCGTCTTCCAACTCCCGGAACTCGGCGAATACTTGCGTGACGCTACAAAGTGGTTCAATCGGTTCTTTGCGAACCCCAAACTCGCCGTGGTGGGGCAGGACATGAAATGGGTTGTGTCCAGTTTGAGCAATCACCATGGCATTGCAGTCGGGAATGCCGTGGATTTGAGGGATCTTATGGCTGCCGGAAAAGTCAAGGTGGATGATCCGAGCGTGAAAGTTGATTTTCTCAAGTGCAGTCTCGAGGTTTTGGTGAGTTCAGTTTATGGGTAAACCTCCGGCCAGCAGTTCGAAGGCAGAGCTGATTGTGGTGGAGACAGAGGGGGATGGCTGGAGGGGACGCTCATGTGACTGCTGAGAATGTTCAGGAGGCCACCCTTCATTCCCATGCTGGATTTCTGGTGGGTTCGGTGCTGATTAAAGCAGGAGAATCAAAGAAAACTCTTCGAGGTTTAATATTCGCACTTTCTTTTAATGGTTTCATGATTAAGCCATACCGTAGTTTGTTTGATCCTTAGAACTACCTCTAGTAGCGTTATTGTTTAAGCAAGCAGTTTGTTCTTAGTTATCTTGTTTAGAGTATGCTTGTGCGGTTTATCCCAAAAAGTGGTTGTTTGGATGATACTTGTCGCACCTGCAAGCTGACAGCAATGGAAAGGACATACACATTTGGCTCTCTGCTACTGCTATACTAGTTTATTCTGGTCTGCCGTTGGATCTTCTATTGATCTCAGCTAGATGTAATCAGTTTACTTGTATAGGATTAATGCGCATCAAGGGAAAATTGGTGCACCAACACCGGTGAATATAGATCTCGTTTCCTTGCAATACCAGTGAGTATCCTTACAAGAGGGTATCCGCCAGAGATCGGAACTTATTGTCTACTTTATGGGATAGTAACTTATAATCTGAGTTACTGGTTCAGAGGTAAGTGAAAGTCGTAGCTCAAAATAAAATGTTCATCACTTCATTGGGTGTATTAAGATTCGTTCCATTTGGAATAAACTGACCTAATTAACTCGAGGAGGACACGAAAAGTCCGGTCCTTGATGAATGTTATTGTAGCTTTGATCATAGCAAATGTCGTTGTTGGTCATGGTAATCATTCGCGCTAACAGCCAAAGAGATGTGATCTAGGCTAATGTTCTGCCTAGTTGATTTGTTAACTTGATTGTGATCATAAAAGACGAGTGACTTGCGGCCAATTGACGCCATATATATTAAGAAAAAAATTCAACAAATGGGATAAAAAAAAATCCCGATAATAATAATGCATTCTATTTAAACAAAATAATAATAACGATAATTTATAAAAAAAACTCAGAAATTTATAGTAATTCATCGAGTGTAACAAAACATATATTTAATATTAGTAAAAAAAAAAAAAAAGAAGCCCTTTTAGTTCAATATTACCATAGAGGTGCCGCTGTACTAGAACCGACGTGTGATCATTGTCAGAAATTTCAGTTATCGAATGAAAGGCTTATTTCTCGATTGAAAGGCTTATTTCAGAGGTGCCGCTGGAAGTTTACTGCTCATGTCTCGATTGACTCTTGCTTTTGCTTTATTTTGCATCAGAAAATTTTTTCCAATTTCTCTTATTACCTAAAATTTTTCATGAGATAGAGTTTTATTTTTATTCTCTTTATAAGAATATGATGTTATTTCAATGATTATAGCTATTGCCTCAAACTTTCTAACCACCAACCGCAAAATATGTGACCCATTTCCTCAGATCTTTTATAAAGGCCCGTTTGTAACTTATGACGGTCCAGTTTAGCTCACATGAGTTTGGGACCATATATCATATGCCCCACCCCCTACTTCTAAAATTCCGAATATTTCGTAGGGAAGATATTACATTTGTCCTATATGGTTGATGCACCCACACCAAAGTTATCAAATTCATGAATCATAAGATGATAATTGCCGAGATCTTTTGTGATTTCGTTCATTTTGTGTATCTCGTGTTGATTAAGCAATAGCGACAGTCATATATCGCATGATTATTTGGTATTGGACATTTTTAATGACCCAATGTACAAGTGATTCCATTCATTTCGTGTATCACGTGTTGATAAAGCAATAGTAACAATCATATATCGCACGATTATTTGGTATCAAACATTTTTAATGACCCACCATGCGAGTCCAAAGCTTCTTAAATTGTTTGCTGCGAGTCCTCATGGTGGGTGTCCATTTCTAACAAGTGTTTGTTTGTACGGCTCACCAATTGTATATTCCTTTCAAAGGAAGGTATTGCCCATTGTTAACCACTTAAATTTGTTAATAACAATCGGCAGCTGAGTGTGAATATTGAACGTTCGATGCCATCCAGACGCAGTTTCCTATTGGGCACGCATCATGTTAGATGTACCAGCGATGATTCCCAACTAAAAGAAAGACCCAAGTCACCCATTATTAAGAACACTCCGAATACGGCACCCGTAAAGTATCTAGAGAATATTTTCATGGATGATTCCTCACCTGTTTTTGGGTAGACTAAAACTGGGTTCTTAAGAAATCCTTACTTGCACATAATTGAATGACAATAATCACAGTCTAATTCCTCATTAGACTGTTGGTTAAGGAAACTTGGCTTGTACCTCAACCAAGTCCAATAGTGTACGGTAGAAGTTCCATTCATTCATTACAGCAATTAATTAGAAAGAATCTCAAAACACAGAAATTGCCTAATGAGCGGGACAAGTGGTTAACCATTAACAAAACAAAATTAGGGACTTTGAAGCTAATTGATACACCACATAGCTCGAGCATAAATAGCAATCATGAATAGTAAGGATAAGATGAACCATGCCCATGCATACTTCATTATGCCGGTAATCCCATGAGAAATATAATTTAATAGCATTGCAAATACTGAGTTTCTTCAAAGAATAATTCAGTCAATTTCAATAGAAAATTTTGTTCTGTACAATGGCCGCTTGAGCCACAGATCATCTATACTGTTCTTTCAACTCGAGTCAGTCTGCTAAAAGATTTAATCTTTTCCTACTAATTTACATAGTGGAAAAAACAAAAAAATGAAAAATTAGACAAATGGACAAATCCGCAATCGAATGTAAAATTTATCTGCCAAGTTGATTGCTTGTCTATCTTCTCCTCAGCTCTTAATCACCTCACAGTGACCCAAGTGCCGGAATCTGACCAATCGCATCTCTGATCACTTGTCAGTTGCCGGATTCTGTCCGGCGGCGAAATCAAAGAACGAGAAAACGACCAATCAAAACTTGATTCCGCCACAGAATCAGACCAGAACTCAGATTTCGGCGACGATTGAGTCGCAACCCAGTCTGGAAAATCAAAAGGGCACCTCGGAGACGATGACAATTCTTCGCTATGCTTCAATGTAACGGTGTCGTCGCCCCTTGCGGCAAAGGGATGATCCAAGAGCATCTCTGCCGTCCATCTCTTTGCAGGATCCTTGACAAAGCACTTTGAAAGAAAATCCTTCCCTTCTTCGGACAACTCTTGGGGGATCGTCGGCAGTTGGTCTCCTACTCCAATTCGGATTAGCAAGGCGCCTACGTTGGTCCCGGTCTTGCAATCCCACGCCGGTTTGCCGGTAACCATCTCAACCACCGCACACCCAAGAGCCCAAATATCGCAAGGTGAATCGTACTCGTTTTCGTTAACAGATTCCGGGGCTATGCTCAGGGGAGTTCCCCGAATTTCTATGCTTCTCTGTTTTTCCCCTGTTTTCTTGGCCAATCCAAAGTCGGCAATCTTCAATTCACCGTCACCAAAAACCAACAAATTTTGAAGCTTTATATCGCAGTGAGCAAACCCTCTTGCGTGGATGTGGAAAAGACCCTTTAGCAACGATCTTGTGTAGCGCTTGACCTCCGATTCCGTCAAGCCACCGCCGGACTTCTTGACCTGATGAGCTAAACTGCCCCCTGCTGCGTACTCCAAGAGCAAGTTACACAATCTGACGCCGTTCTCCACGCTAGGAGAGTCTCCGAAACATCGGATTATTTGAGCGCATTCTCCGAGTTGATTCAGAACCTCCTTCTCGTTCTCAAGCAAAGAGGATTCAAAAACACCGCAGGATTTCACAGCGATCCTAGAAACACAAGGATCGAAGCCTTTCTTGGGTATTGCTAGATTGACAGTCGAGGAGCTTCCGCAGCCGAGTGACTCTCCGCGAACCCACTCCATCGCAGCCAACACGCAGATGAGGAAACTTCTTGATGCCAAGCTCTGCCTTCTCTGGGGGTTTCTTGTTTTTTTTTTTTTTTTAGGCAGGAAGAGGCAGAACACATCACAACGAACCGGTGACAGCAAAAGCGGTTCCTTATATACGAGAAAGGGCGGCTCGCGGGTCATTTTTTTTTTTTTTTTTAATAAGATAATTAGGATGGTCTGGTTTGGTGTAATTAATGCACGTGATAGGCGTGGATAATACTTTTCTGACTTCGTTCTTTTTTGAGGATTTGGGTGGAAATAGCATTTTCTGCGTACCCCGGTTTTGATTTTGAAACGTGGTTGATGCGGTCCGCGCCGCGGTCGTGGATCCACCACTCACGCGCCAAATATTCTCCTATTTGTTTTTCCACACCGATAACTGACAAGCGACGCTTCTCGTTGAGTAGATATTTCCTAATATTCATGATCCATTGACTTTTTTTTTTCCTCCTTTTGTTTATTAGAAAGCTCAATAAATTATTTTTTTTAATATTAAAATTTAAAATTTCAAGATAGAATTTTAAATTTTTAACAACTAAATATTTTTTAAAAATAATTATGATATATTTATTTTAAATAATATATACTTTTTTGTTGTGACGAGAGTTAATTAATATATTTTACTAATTCAACGTATTAGGGACGCATCATTTATGTTATGCCATATGTGTGATGCATACATGATCTCCCTCACTAGCACTCTCATTAATTAAGAAGCTACAAATTTAACTATTTTAGTAATTTTAATTTCAAATCCAACCCAAGTAGGCAATTGACGAGGATGGAACTCGAGGCGGAATGACATCTTTATGAAAATAATAATAATAATAACATGAATAGTTGAATTAATATTATTTAAATTAATACCCTATAATCTTTGAATAATATATATATATATATATATATATATTACGAATAAGAATATTTTTCTAATCTATTGACATATGGCTGTGGACATGCAGGAACTAATGTCTTTTTAACTGCCAAGAAAAAGTTGGGCATGGATTGATTTGCAGAGATCACCCTCTTTTACAGCTGCATGATACGAATACCAAGTTCCTGCATTAAGGAACATGGCCAGCTTGTGCGAACTTCGTCATCAATCTGCAACATTCAAGTCTCTGCAATGTGCACAATTTGATAGACTCCACGTTTTTATTAGTCTGCCAACCTTAGCCATCCCATGTTAGCACTTTCGATGTGAGAACGATACTACATTACTCCAGCCTCACTAGCTGTTCCACCGCGCTTAATTTCATCATTGGTCCCCAACCATATCTGTAGATCCTTAAGTTTTGAGGATGTACCCAAACCCCCCCCCCCAACCCCCCCAAAAAAAACCTTTGAATTTTTAACATAATTTTGCATCATTTTATATTATAACAAGCACTTAAATATCGTAAATTGTTGTTGAAATATAAAAATAGATTATACGTTAAACTTTAACACACCCTTCTCGCATGCATCCTTCTCATGCCCAAGATCACATTCGATTAATTAATCTGAAATCTACTCTTCTTGTACATCAAAGGGATGAGTGTGACTCTATTGTCGTAAAAAAATCCCTTTTTTTCTTGCCAATTTGTCTGCGATGCAGTTTCTATTTTGGTTCAGACCACAGAGACTGTATGGTGGACGGTATTTTCAGGTTAGCTACAATCCAAGTTACCAAAGCTTGACTAGTCACGTGTGCCTAACTATTTTAACCTTCATTAGTTGATAAAATTAGGCAGGGCAAGTTGAATCTGCAAGTCTAGCTCGCATTACTTCAGGTGAACACAATGTGCTTGTGGGACACGATGGACCGCCTGGGTAATTGTCAAGATATATATATATATATATATTTTTTTTTTTCAAACACAATAAGAATTAGTAATTAATCTTTAAGTGTTAAAATTAAAATTTATATGAGTTTAAAAATACCACAAAAAATATGTAATATTTCAAATAAATAAATTTCTAAATTTAACATTTTGCGAATTTTTTTTTAAAAAATCAGATTTAGAATTCCTAACTTTATCTCCCTTATTAAGTATTTTAGTACTTCACATATGCATACAACATAATGAATATATTATTAGATTTTTTAATAAATTTATCATTATAAATTTTAGTTTTTAAAATCTTAAAAATGAATATATTTATATAAATAATATACTTCAATTTACAATATATATATATATATATTTTGTTTTAATATAATAATTAATTTTTTCTCTTAATTTTTATTATAATAACATATTTTGAAATAAAAATTGTATATACATATATATATATTAAAAATACTAATTATTTTTATAAATACACATAATTATATGTATTAAATTAAATATATCTATTAATATTTAAATTAAAATTCAAAATTATAGTTCATAATAACATAATGATATATAAAATTATTTCTGACTAATTAAATTACATTATAATTAAATTTTTAATAAAAATATTATTGAAAAATATTTTAACATTAATAATTAAGAAATTCTAATATATATATATTATGGTCCTTTTCAATACTGACCGGTTTCTTTGAGCCAGATTTGTTAGGTTTGACGGGCGAGTTTAACTCATTATAAGAGGGGATGTATGTGCGCTGAATCTAGTGGCATTTCTAGCATTATGGGCAACGTGTCTGTAATTGGCTAATTCACCGTCTTTTTTGAACTGTTAAATTCCACATTTTGCGAGCTTTTTAGGAGGGAGTTAGGAGTTAAACTCCCAACTTTGTCCCCCACTAAATATTTCAGTACTTCCACACGTGCATCAAAGCATGTTGGGTGTATATGTTACGGCCCCTGTCAATACCCATCAGTTTCATTGAGCGAAATTGTTAGGTTTGATGGGTGAGTTTTACTCGTTATAAGAAGGGACGTATGTTTGCTGAATCTATTGGCATTTCTGGCATTATGGA
Source organism: Bruguiera parviflora (assembly GCA_019804595.1). NCBI lineage: Eukaryota > Viridiplantae > Streptophyta > Magnoliopsida > Malpighiales > Rhizophoraceae > Bruguiera > Bruguiera parviflora. Next base: position 1,604,297 of record CM034047.1, on the reverse strand, counting down.
CAACGTGTCTTGAATTGCCAATCTGCCAATCTTTCTTGGATGCGTTATTCTCACTCGACACGGGAAGTCTGTACACATTTCATTACAGATCTCCTAATTCTTCGTTTGGATTGATAGACTAATCATTAAAAAAAACAAAAAAACAAAAAAAAAAAAACAAGGACCTGTATTTTTGGACGGAGAAACAGTGAACGCGACGCAATAATAATGCATCTTATAATAATGATTAAGCATCAACAAACAGTCCTAAAGACATTTTCTGGTAATTAATTTTAAAAATTTGTCAAAATGTTAACCAACAATGATGATCACGAAAAAACACGCACAAAAATATTTTTTAGTTAAAGAATTGCTAACTCAGAATTATATAACTATCGAATGTACAGAAATATCAAAATAAAAATTACATCTACTAAATTGTGCCTCACGTGTGAGAGGCGTGTATCAAATGTGACGTGACATTTGCGTTCACCGTTTAAAGACAAAACATTAAGAAACAGAGATTTATAAAAAGTAAAAAAAATAAAAAATCTTAGGATTTTAGGTAACAAAGCGAGTCGTGCGAATTTGAAGAAAAAAATAAAATAAAAAACAAAGAAAGTCCTACCTATCAAAGGAAAGAGAAAATTTGCCAATTTGAGCCAAAAAAACAAAAAAAAAAAAAAAGTTCCGAAACCTCGCCAAATTAGAGTCAATTTTCATTGGGAAAGTCAGGCGAAAGCTGGGTTTTTTTTTTTTTTTTTACTTAATATTTTTTTGTCGGTTCGTGGTTAGCCCACGTAAGCTCAGATACATTGAACACACCGTATAGAGAACCGAAGCTGCAGCCGAAGGTGCCACCCCGACCAAGTCAAATAATGTATGATGGGGAACGGTCCAAAGAAAAAACCCAAAAAATAACGAGGTAGCCACCAACCAAAAACGCCCTTTTTTTGCGAAATTAATTGTAAACACCAAATATGGTAAATGGCGCTACAGTAGTCAATTTCCAGCTACTATTCTCCAAAAGATTTCTAATGACTGGGCGTCACCCCATACGACAGCCGTGGTACATTATTTGACCTCCCAAGGAGGGTCATTTCAACCGTTTCTCGAGTTTTTGTTTTTGTTCTCGTTGTTTTTTTTTTTTTCAAGGTAAAATTATATCAACATAATTTAGATATAAATTTACGCATTACATATAAATTTATATATTATATTATAATAACAGTTACTTATATTTTTTTTATTTTTTAATATATCAACGTAATTAATAAAAAACTATAAATATTTATTCAATAATTATGATAGTTATGTGAATTTGTATTTTCTCTCCCTCGCTCCAAACCCAAGGCTGCACGAAGAACCGGGTTTGATGGATCCACCAATCATGGAGCGCCACTCAGAAGTTTTCTTCAATCTTTCCTTTTATTTTTTTCAAAGAGCAATTTCACCCAATTACGCCGCCGTCACTGACTTAGGCTCTTTTAGCTTTGATATTTTTTGAACAGTCAATATTAGGACGAAAAACCTTTCGCGTTGGTGGAGGGTCATGCGACCAGCAAGCCACTTAAATCACATATGCCACTTACGGTGATAGGCGTGTTAGCCTCGATTTTGACAGGTTCAACGTTACGAAGACTTCCGTTCATTGTATCTTCTTTAGTTGTGCTCTTGTGGACAATTCCGGTCATATCTGAACTTGGGTATTTATTTATTTATTTATTTGTCTCATTTCACTTTGGCCGTTCTTTAAATTAATACCGCATCACTCGTATTATTAATATTTAATATTTAATTTTTACATGTACTAAAATTTAGTATGTGATTTATTCTCAAAATTTTATTTAATATATTCTCTTATCCGATCCTTTGTTAGTTGTTATTCACTCACTCATTGTTTCCATGCTCCAGAATGGATAAGGATTTCTTACTTTCCAACTCTCTCTCTCTCTCTCTCTCTCTCTCTCTCTCTCTCTTTTAAGCAGTCCATTGTCGCTTTAATGGACGATCAATTAAAACGGGGGCAAATGCAAGGAAAAAGAAAAAGTAGACCTAAAAATGATTTGAACCACGTAAATCTAGAGACCGAAGAATCGAGCAGGAGTTTGTTTTCCTATGCAGATAATAAGATAGAAAATTGCAAAGTCCTCTGCTGGGAATTGTTATTTACACGTACGTTTTGGCTTCTAACATACCGCAAAACTGTTTCCTTGTATGTGAAAATTTATGCCTTAGGCAGTTAAAGCAAAGTATTTTTATGTCTCAGTCGAAACGGACGTGTAAATAATAGTAAATAATAATTTTTATCTTTCCTTATTTAAAAAAAAAAAAAGAAAAAATAAAAAAAGAGGCTTTATAAAACAGGCCCGGCAGGTCCATGGGTGGATTATTTGAGCCCATATTCGAATAGAATAACGTGTGTTTGATCCACTAACTACTATAATATGCCCAAAACCCAAATTCCAAACCCAAGGGGGCCAATTGTAAACCGTAGGTCCACCATGAAAATATATCAGTGCTCGAGTTTTTCAAAGTCATTTATGTGATTAAGAATTTAAATTTTTATTAAAAAACGTAAAATTTATAAACTCCTTAATTAAAAAGAAGAAAAAAAAAATCATCGCTCTTCTAGGTTGTTTGTGTTAATTTCTTCGCTCTTTCTTCGACTTCGACTCCCCGTCGATGTAGGAATGGCAAAATTAGACCCTTTTTCGGATAGCCGAGATGTCGACCGACTAGGAAAATGGGTAATGTAAACTGTAGAGGTTTCGATTGTAACAGTCACTTCGACATTTCTCCTTACAAAGTGACAAATAAATATATATATATATATATATATATATATATATATACCATGAAAATTCAAATTCAAAGTCTGTAGAATTAGTCTCCGAACAGGCATTCTTGAGGTGGAGTTTGACCTTTCAAATTAAAATTCTGCGGTTCCAATTCTTACCAGACATAAAAAATTAGAACCTCAACACTTAGCGGAGACGTTAGTTAAAAAAGAGATTCACAAATCTTTTAGGTTTTCGAGTTTGGGTTGTTTGGTCAAAGAGAAAGAAGCCGTTGGAATATTACTGAGAGAATTGAATTCATCGCTTAAAAGAGAAGTTGAACAGAACGGTAATATATATATATATATATATTTTTTTTTTTTTAAAACCCAAAAAAAAAATCCACTAGCGAATACGCATTCTCTCGCGAAGGGATTTTTATTATCAATCTACTTCTACAATGTACTCTTATTTAATTTTACTTAGATATTTGTATCTTTATCTATAAATGCCTAAGAATTTAGATTAGTTAAACCAAACGAAAGCTATTTATAAAATCTTACGGATTGGACACGGAAATTTCCGTAAAATTTCACGAATTTCAAATCCATATATTTTTGTAATTCCACGAATTTTGAAGTGCTAAATAAACAACCCCTTATATTAATTACCTACCTTGATCATATCATGGACTTTTTTCTTTTTTCTTTTCTTTTTTTTTTTTCGAAAGAGCGCAGACATTCAATGAATTCCGTTCCAAATAAACGTGGAATATAGGGGCAAAAAGGGCTCACAACCCTTTTTTTTCGCTTTTCCATAAGTTTACGTTAGCTCGCATCGATCCTGGAGTAAATTGACAAAATCAGTAGAGTCAAGCAAACTGCATTTACTAGTCTCCTCGGTTACCGTTGAAAGGCCAGTGGCAAATGGCTGGCGGGTTGCTGGAAACATTAAGTGACTAGCCGGGAGCAAGCTCCTATGCATTAATAATCATTAACTTTTTTTTTTTTTTAAAATCTACTCATCCTCGGACTTACAAGTTAAAATTAGAATCACTTATTAATACTGTTAAAGTCTGAGTTTCATTTATATTTAATTTTAATTTTAATAAAATTAAATTTTAACACGATATACTATATATAAAATTTTATTTTGTGGTCCGAAAAGAATGACAACGTGTGAGTTCGAATCTAGTTCCCCCTAAAAAAGTCATCAACATGACACTTCCTTAATTACCAGGGATGACATTGCTGTTGAGATCTAAAAGATGACTCTGACACACAATGAAGCTTCAAGTTTCTCCCAAATTTGTATCTACGAATGGCTATCTAATCCTAGTTTTGCAAGGATTGAGAGTGAAAATTTTGAAGAGAACATTTACTTAAGTAGCATTATTGACACCTTGTCTAACCACATTCCACCATACCATTACAAAGTGATATTCCTGATACAGAAGATCAAGGGGATGCCACCATCCAAAGCCCACAAACATTTAACAAAAACAAACCTACTTTAAACACAAGCATGCACACAAACTCCTACCCCCCCATTACCAGAATAATCTAGCATTAATTGTCTCAACAATGGATCATAATTAACCCCCATTGAAAAAATGGCACTCACCTCCTGCAACGAGAGATCCTAGAGCAGCCTCTGGTGTAAGGGTTCACAGGGGTCCTAGACCGGAAGCAATTGTGAGTATAATAAGATCTCCCGGATCGCGGCGGGCATGGAATCCTGTTTGCCGACAGAGCTCCATACGAGATATAGTAATGAAACCTTCGCCAGTACAAAGATCGGCGACCCTTCTCATCACCTTCATCTCCATCCAAATCTATCAACCCACCATCAGAATCAGCATCAGAATCGTCAAACTCATCTCCGCCGTTCAAACCGCTGTACGTAGCCATCGGGAGCGGCCATTCCAGCGCGTCGGTGAAAATCTTTAAGCCAGCCGTCTCATCAGTCTGGGCGCCTATTCTTGGAGTATTAACAACGACAAAGGAGATGAAAGCGAAGAAAACGAGAGAAAAGCGCCCGAATGTTGAAGATCCTGCCATGGAGAGAAATGGCTAGAGGCACAAGAGATAGATAAAGCTAATGGGAAATGCTTAATGGATTGTTCTTCTATTTTTTTAAGTTATCGAGAAGGGTTGTGTGTATGTGTTTGTGGGCTTGCTTTGCTCAAAGTTAAAACTTTCTCTCTGTTTTCTTGAGCGATGGAGATGGCCGAAAGAGTGGAGTGGGACAGCGAGTCACATGCAATGCAAGCACTGGGAGGCTGTGTACTGTTGTGGTGGGGGTGACAATTGTTTGGGTTACAGCTGTGCCCCATCAATTCTTCGGCAATAAAACGCGGTGTCTCGAGGACTCTGCGGATGCAGCTTTGATTCCTGTCGTTTCTTCGGGGAATAGAAATTAGCTGCGTTCGGGCCTATGGTTAGTTTTGGTACCTGGAGGTCCGTGATGAGTTGTAAGTGGAGACATTTTAACCGAGTGTTGTAATAAAGATGTGCTGTGAGGTCTGTAACTGGGGACCAGACTTGTTTGCTATTTGCGTGCAAGGGGGCCAGGATAAGATCAGCGGCACATACGGCGGATTGTCTCCCGGGATGGTCAGGTGGCCGGACGTTTGGGTCCCACTTGATATATATAAAATAATCAATTTAATTTTTAAAATGTTCCTGGACTTTTGTTGACAATGAAGTAGGATATTATAGATTAATTATGCGCGGCGAGTTCAAAATTTTGTGGAAGTAGAATCATTTTTAAGGCCTGTCTGGTCTGTGAGCCCATTCTCGTGTCTACTGGGCTTTGAGATAAACATAGACCATGTTGGGCATAAGAAATAAGGGCTGGAGAATACACCCACGAGGGCTGGGCTCAAAGAGTGATAACATGCTTGTCCTTCAGGACTGCTGTGTTTATTTCATTTGGGTTTTGGACCGAACATCAGTAACCGAAATCTGATGCAGGTAGTGGCAAAGTTAAACTCAAGAGGATGGCGGAGACACTGCGACTTCGCCATAGCAAGTTAACAAAGTAAAAGGAAATCTTGAATACTCACTCGCTCAACTATCAATATTTTGAATACTGAACGCATATCCCTCTGCACCAAATTTTGGTGGTTGAGCACTTAATAAGATGGCTTCCAATTCACACGCACGCGCACGTAGAGGGGAGAGACTTAGATGTTGGTTTTATTTGGTATGCCTTTCTGAAATGGAAACTTTTGTGACTAAGACGTTCGACCTTCATCTTAAAGGTTTCATATTCTGAGGGTACGAAATTTATAAAAGAAAATAGGAGTTTATTTTTGTTGTGAATGATACTCCACATAATGGGAATTTGAGGAACGAGAGATGTATGCAATTTTGAGCCTTTTTCTACATAAAGGGAGTTTCCTATCATTCAAACTAGTAACCTTTGGATTATGGCCTAAATGAACCTGCTAATAAATCCAAAAAGGGGTATACCTGTGTAATATTTTCGGAGAGCCTAATTTTCCCAATTAATTTGAGATAAACCATCTTAAGAAAACAATTAAATTTGTCAACCGAATTCATTATTTAAAAATTTGAATGCTCTCTCATCCTTTTCCTCCAGTGACTCCGAGCTTGTTGGGCTCTTGGGTTCTGCCATGGGGGGGGGCAATAATTGTGTCATGTTTTAATGCTCTGTTGCATTTACGTTTTGGCAGCATCATATCATTCCCAAGAAACCATGACAATTAATGTGACAATTTCAATAATGTTTCAGGGTGACTATCTCGGCTCTCTCAGTGGTCCGTTTTTCCGTTGTTTTTATTATCCTCACAGATTCCTTTCTATGCAGAGATGGCAAGAAACAAGGCACAAAAGGGGAAGCCATAATAGTCAAATGCCAAGTGGATAAATTTACCTCTTAAGAACCCCCAAAAGCTGCGTATCGTTGCAATTGGACAATGGAAAGCTGGAGCGTGCATAGGTCGTATCAAATTGTTGCCCCTTTTTGTTTGATGGAAATGCATCGTCAATTCCTCAAAATTTGCAATCGTTCATTTATGAAAGCAACCGTCCTTCTAGTGCCTAGCAGAGTTGAATTTCTTTTGGGGTTCATGGAATTAACAGCATATTTGAATTTAAAGTGCACCGTGTTGGAGCCTTCTTCACCAAAGTATTTGATGCTGCTTTCACATTCTTCGGGGGATCGTGCGTCCATGAAAGGTTCATTTGAACGGCTTAACGGCAATTATGAGAATAGAAGTTAGACAATCTGAAGAGTTTCAATTCCGTATTGGCCATAGGTCTGTGCATTTGAGGTATTGACGGTGCACATTTTCTTTTTCTAGAGAAGGACGGTGTACATTTTTAAACGAAATAAGAAACTTTGTGTGGGTAAGAGAGCGAGAGAGAGAGAGAGAGAGGGAGAGGGAGGAATAGAACTGGGGCCACTTACTGACAAAATAAATTATCTGCTCAGTGATGCGACCACTAACAATATCACAAACAGATTTCAGTTAAAATACGTTTCCACTTTCATATTTTACTGGATGAATGATGTCCATTTTAGTTACTGCTTCAATATTAGGAAAATAAATGTCTACAAAGAGGGTAGTTTATCCACCTTGCCATGAGCCACATTCCAGTTCATCCGATATAAACTGGTGCCAACGTGTAACAACAAAAATACTAATAAAGCCCATTTTATGCTTTGCACTTCCAGGAAAACTGAAAGGTACCTCCAACAGAGCTGAAGTCCATTATAGGCGAGCAGCCAGGTGACTAGCCAGCACACAAATGATCAGTTTGTGTACTTGCACTAAGGACCAGCATCACGCCCGGCCCCTAATCCACATTGAAAAGTGTGCCAAGGGACCAGAGTGCGACCCAGCGTAGTATGTCCCTAATGTTTCCCATGGACCCCCGGGCCCCAACCCAATTGACCCATTTGAGCCGCTGGAACCCTTCTCTGGATTCAGTGCCGGAGGTCATCCTAGATAAAGAGAGCGGTTTACTTTTGGGACTACTAATTCATTCAGATCACAGCAGGATGGATTGCTGTTCTGACACATATCATGTGATTGTGGGGCGTTCATATGGTTCTCTGTTTTTCTTCAGCAAAATTTCAAACTTAGGCAAAGCAAAGCAGGAACCTGCAGAGTTGCACTCAAGCATGAAAAGCACTTTAAAAGGGGTCACATAAAAGACGGTCTCAAAGTGGTTCATGCCCAAGAACCCTTTAATCTGAGCCCTCTACCTTGTGGGCCTGATTGCATGAAAGGTTCATTTGCCATTAATATTTGCTAGTTCTAGTTACAGATTTTTGTGAGGAAAGATCAGATGGCTGTCAATGGGTATCTTTTGTGGGTAGCCCCATTAAATGGGCGGTCGCTATCAAAAATCATAAATTCATCATAAATGACCCTTCTTTCTCTTTTTCAACCTTACGCGAAAAAAATATTTCAAGCAAGTTGTCTCTCACCGATCAAAATTTTAAATTTTAATCTTAAATAGGAAATGTAAGATTTATAAGGTTAAAAAGAAGCATTTTATTATCTAATTCATGATGACTTTAGTAAATTAAATATATATATATATATATATTTCAAATAAGTTGCCATATAAAGATTTTACTTGCTATAACCATACTGAACTGGTAATGGGCTTCTAAGATAATCCAGCACTTTTCATCTCCACATCGCACATTATTTTTTTTGGTCGACTTTGTGGTCTCCCCTAACTCTCTTTAAGTACTTTCTTTTCTCAGCTCCTCTCCATACCTCTACTGTTTCAGTGCCCTCCCCTTCTCCATTCCTCCTTACAGATACAAGTTCTGATCTTTTTCCTGATACATTGGGAGGCACCTTTTAAGGGAGTGTGTTAGAGAAACCATGGATGTTGACATGATGAAATCATCACCAACTGGAGAGGAACAGATGGACATGATGACAATGATGATGCAAATAGAAAAGCTTCCTGATTTCTGTGAGCCCTTCCACCACATATCTGCTTCTTCTTCATCTTCTTCGTCTTCTTCTTCTGCACTGCAAGATATACAATTCTCCACTGGAAATTCCACAAATATCATAGCCACTCCACCCATCTATCAAAACCACCCACACCAATCTTCACCGGGTCTGGTAAACAGGCCGACCCCCACCATGCCATTCATTGGCATGCCAATCCAAGAACCTGTTACAACACCTATCCAATCCAACTTGTTGGCTAGCAAATTCAAATACGCACCTCCAAATTACTCAGCCGCAAACACGTTCTTCGCTTCCTTCGACAATAAAAACTCCACGGCAGCAATTAGAGAGATGATCTTTCGCATAGCAGCAATGCAACCAATCCACATAGACCCAGAATCAATAAAGCCCCCCAAGAGAAGGAACGTCAAGATATCTCGGGACCCACAGAGCGTGGCTGCGAGGCACAGAAGGGAAAGAATAAGCGAGAGGATAAGGATTCTGCAGAGACTAGTGCCAGGTGGCACCAAAATGGACACGGCTTCAATGTTGGATGAGGCCATACATTACTTGAAGTTCTTGAAGAAGCAAGTGCAAACTTTGGAACAAGCTGGGGCTAATAGGCCATCAAGTGGTTTTGGGTTCTCAGGGCTGACAATGCCTAACATGGCTGACTCTTCTTTGTTAAAGAATTGTGCACAGCCGGCTGCAAACATGATGGGTTCGTTGCAGATGCTTAGATGAGACTTAAAGAGAGTATATGGGTTATCGTTTTTGTATTTTGAACTGGGTGGTTGTTTCGGGGCGTGTAAATTAGGAAAGGGACGTTGTTATCTTGCTTCTGGCTGTTGTGTGATTGTCTCAAACTATTATATTGTACCAAAAAGTCTTTTCTCTCTTTATTTCTTTGGGTTGTCGTTTGGTCTTGGCGCCTTTATTTAGCAAATTCAGATTGAACACAAGGGATTTCAGCAATCATTCCCATTTTTAAGTATTTCTCTACCAAGAGCATAGTGTTGTGTTGCTCTTTTATTTAAAAAAAAAAAAAATCTCTCTTTTTTTTTCTGGTAAAGTGGATGCCAAAGACTATCCCAATGTTGTTGTACTTGTTTCTGCTTAATGTTTTTGATAAATGCCCAATTAGATTAATGGCCAGCGGCCGATTCAAAAAATCGAGAACAATTTATACAATTTTGCTAATGAAGTTAGGACTTAGAGGAATTTTTTTTATCTTCTTAAAAAAGTGGATTGAGAATTGAGATGGTTTTTTTTTTTATTTTTTTTATTTAACATGTATGTATACTTAGTTCGGCATACCTTTTTTTTTTCTCATCTTGACATTGGACTCATCGTACTATATTTTTGTTAAGCAATAAATTAATTCACTCATTGAAAAAAAAAAAAAAACTCGCGCGGATTTAGATGGGAGGATCTGCGAGAAGGAGAAGACTTCCCTCCTATTGTGCAGTCCAAGGCATATTAGGACAAAAAAAAAAAAAGAAGGAAGGAAGAAAGAAAGAAAGAAAGAAAGGGGGATTGCGGTTTGTTCTGACTTGAAAACAAGAGGAAGGTCATCCTCTTCCTGTGAAGTCTAAGACCAATCAGGGTCTCGGATGGACCAAAAAAAAAAGGATTGGGATTGTTCTGGCTTGCAGAGCAATAAAGTAGACGGCAAATTAAGAACATACTGATTACACGTTAGAGTTTTGAGTTTATTATTGTAATGATATGCCCTTTATTGTACAAAAAAAGAAGTGGGACTGGAATTTAATTTTAGGAATTTGGTGTCAACCCTAATTAAAACCCTTTACACCAACTAGGATAAATCTATTCATTATTGATAACACAATAGTTAAGTGGCCTTAGGCTTTTGAAAATGTGCTGGATTGGCAATATGTATCAAATGTTACTAGTCATATATTCAATGGATGTATTTGTGCATCTAATGATTCTTAAAGAATATTTTAGTAAAAACTTCAAAAATACTTTATTAAAATGAGTAACTAGAGTGATAATTATGAATATAAACATACACACAAAAAGTAATGCAATTATGTAAGATATAAATACATTTAAATGAGAAAAATATGCATCTAACAGATAGTATTTTATTATTTTAATAATATGTCAAATCCCAGTGTATTGTATCTTAAGCCAATGGTTATTTGATAAAGAGAATATAAGGAAGAAAAGATTTCTCGTTCAAATATGTTGTTCGCGAGTACCAAAGGAACAACTTGGGTCAAATTATTTTGTTGTTTAAGTTGTTTTTTTTCTTTTTTTTTTTTTTTTTGTCCTTATCCTATCTCATTTCTTGCACGATCTCGCATACAAATCCCACTATACTGAGATGACAATCGTAGGTCCATCTGAAGTTTATTGCATTTATACTTGTGATGCATGATGATGATCGGATAAGGGAGTGGGGTTTATAAAGGATAATAAGAATGATGTAATTATAATCCGTCGTATAATCTATGGTCTACGGTGTGAATATGTTTATGTTTATATATATATATATATATATATATATATGTAGATTCACTTCACTTAACCGTAGTTATTTAAAATTAATAGTTGCAATCAGATTAAAAAAAGAAAAATTGGTTTATATTGGTTTGGTTGATTAATTATAAAACTTAGTTAGATTAGCTTCAGTCAATCAAATTTTTTTGGTTTTTTGAACTCCCCCGGACTCTTTTTTTGGGTTTTGGGACTTGGCTTCCACTTCAGGTAGTGGTTTGTGTATATTGTTCTGGGTGTCTTCTGTTTTACGAAGATGCCACGAATAACACTATACAGCTGTTCGAACAGAGAAAAAAAAAAAAAGTTGGAAACATGTAATGATCTTCTCTATGTTTAGATTATCTCTAGCGTTTCCAATAGTGTTTATGGATAATCTTCCAAGCAATGCCATCATTTGCTAGGTTGATCACACGGTATTTAAATCTTTAAAAGGAAATGTTTTTCCACAAAGATACGTGCACGTACGAGTGTGGTTAACGATACCTCATTTCCCCAACTACAAGGGAAACAAAAAGGGGAAGAGAAAAAAAAAAAAAAAAAAAACAGTTCCCGTTTTATTAGATTTTTAGGCGTTAATTGAAGGAGGATGGGCGGGTAGGCTGCCTCCCAAGGCAGGGTCGAATCATAGTAGACCCATGTGTGATAACCCACTGAGGTCCCAACATCACCACAGTGGCTTTGATTATCAGTAAGGGCCAAAGGGGAGACCCCCCTTTCTCATGAATTTATAGGAGTTTTCATCTATTCCATTCCCATCTTGCAAGTGCAATGTATCTGCCTCTCTCTGACACATTCCATCATTCTTTCTATCATTTCACAACCCTATCTATCTCTTTTGTTGAGATAAGTTAGCATGTTCTTGGTGACAAGGATAAAAATTATGAGTATTCATAGAAGTCTAACTGATATAAATATATTTAATGTCACCCCTTTTTTTCTCTTAATTTCTTTCTGCTCCTGTTTAATAATTATCTCATGCCATCCTTGCAGTTCCCCAGGTTCATTGATGCAATTAGAGTGTCTAGGAGTCATGATTCCCCTCCTCTCCCCACCATCAATTGACTTCTATATTATATTGAGAGGCTTCCCAGCCAAGTTATCAATTAGTTGTTCACATATTCCCTTCCATTTTGAGTAGGCAGGGGTGGAAATAAACTCTCTCTGTTCTTTTTTCCCCCCCTTTTTCATAAGTAAACACCCATACATTTTTGCCGCTGGAGTAGGGGGAGTGGCACGCAATAAATGCAGATAGGTCAAATGAGCTAAAAAAAAAACAGGGGATGAATGGCATAAGTTTGTTTGTTTTTTTTTTTTTTTTTGGTTGTTTTGTTTGTATAATGCATTATAGGGACAGCAACATGGTTGGTTGGTTGGTTGATTTGATTATCTACTATCTCTAGACCAAAGTCCTTCCATCCCATTGTGACATTGTCCATGTCCTTATGCAAGGTGAGATGAATTCAAATGTTGTCTCATCAGGACAAACATATTGCCATAAAATAAGTAGTCGTTTTTGTATGCGAATACAGGCAGACTCGATGAATGTACATTTATGAACCAACAAAAGTACATAAAGTATATATAATACATTTAATTTTGGCACATAGTCATGAATTTTGTAAGCATATTCAGTATGTCATGGTTTGATTTGTGGAATAGAGAGAACACATCTTAACCAACATCCGTTCTCTCTTAACAGGATTGGAACGTTTTCTTGACACTGTTTGAGAGCATGCCTTCTATTTTTCCTCACTCTTTACCATTCACAAACGGAAGAGTTCGAGTCTTGATCCCAACATGCATCTTGTTATAATTTAATTTCTAATGCTATAAACTTGAGTTTTTGAATTTGATAGTTTTTTTTTTTTTTTTTACTATAATATCGAAATACTCATAGTTAAAAGATTTTAAGTTCAAATTAAATTGTCTTAATTTTTTGTGCACCTTATTATAAATTAGGTGTAAGTAAGTGGGCATGTGATTTGATATTGGAAAATGTGGAGATCTGTTCGGTTGCCAATAGTGTTTCTGCTGTGTCTTTCATTAACATAAACGTAGCCTAAAGATTGAGCTTGTAATTCATTCTTTTGCTTTTGATTTAATAAAATAACTTCAACTTACAATAATAATAATAAAAAAAAATTGTATCCTTAAAATTCGAGGTCCACGGGCATTAGATCCGATCTTAAATTCTCAGTTAGCCTATTCGCCAGTGTCATCTGCAATGACTTATCAAATACAATTCCAATTTAATATCCGTACCTTTGTGTTTTTTTTTTTAAATAATTTTTTTATTTTCCTTTTACGGATAGATGAGACAATAATGGAAATTGTCTTGGGCTTGCACGGGCTTGGGCTGCTGCACAGATTTTAATCAGTGATTCCCGGTTGGTCTTCGGCGCTCCATGTGACCCAAATAGGAAAAAGAAGGGGATAGCTTTGACCATTAGCACTAAACCCGGCTCGATATACTGGACCCAAACTGATTCGATGGCTAAAACAAACTGACTTGGATTACTAACCGCATTGACCCAGTCGACTCAGCGATCCAGACTTGATTTTTTAAAATCTTTTATTTTAAATTTATATCAAAATATTTTATTATTACTAATATTTTATTTTATTTGTAATATCTCATAACATATGTTCATATTTTATATTGAAATAATTAATTTACTATAAAATATCAAACAAATAAGTTTAATTTTATTATTGTTATAATTATTAAAAAACATAAAATTATTTTAACCATATAAAAATATTATATATATATTATAAAATTATTAAATATTATTTTGTGTTAATTATAACTAATAGTTATAATAAATTAACATCTATTTTTATATCTAATATATATATGTATGTATGTATATTGGTTTTGAGTTCAACCCTTTTTTTTTTTTTAAACAATTCAAAGAATTAAAAACACGATTATATTATTATTGATAAACCTTATATTTGAATCATAAAACCACTTCACTCAAGTTATATTTTTGCTAGAGCTGCTCTTATATAATAAAATTAGTTAGAATCATTTGCACAGATGATATTATGTTATGTAAATGGACTAATAACTTCTGATGTTTAGGTAGGTATTCGGATACTTGTGGAAAGTTTCTAAATTAGGTTAGGTGGGGGCCTTTGTGTAGCTTAGTTGGTATTGTTAATATAACTTGTTAGACGTCCGAGCGTCAATTTTTCGGATGATTCATCTAGATTTTGATCTTTTGTGTACAATTGGTTAGGATGGTTTACTCAGTCTAACGACTTAACCGATGTGTTTAGATGTTGGTTTTGTTATATTTTGTAGTTTTAAAAATATCAAACAAATAAGTGCAATCTTATTCTTACAATTATAATAAGAAAGCATAAAATTATTTTAACTACGCAAAGATATACTCTATATATATAAAATAAAATTATTAAATACTATCGATATGCACTAGTTGAACAAGTGACCCAACTCCCGATGTCCAAACCAAGTTTAATAACTGTGGTTTTGATTGAGGGATAATGATTGTTTTGATTAGCTATTTGGATATTTAAAAAGAAAAAAAATAAAATAATTGAGTCAAAAGTGAGAACCCGTGGTCTACTTTCTCCACTTTTTTTATGTTATCAGTAACTTACCATTAAAACAAGATATTTACTCTTCACAATAGACTAATCATCTGACGCTGTGTTTGATTAAAATTTGGGATTCAAAATAATACAACTTGTCACCCCTTACTTTGAGTAATTTGCGCATTACTTGAAAGACAAAGTCAAGATATTTCAACTGTAAGGGTTCATCTTTGTAAATCAATATTGACTCGCCTAGCAATCAAGTGAAATTTTAAGCTTCAATCTTTCCACATGGTTCTAGTTGAGTCTCTAACCTTAAAGTCCGAAAATATTTTGAAAAGTACCTTCTAATAATTTAGTGGTTCCTTGGCTCACGGGTATTAAGAAAATTCAAAAATATGAAGAAATTAAAGGAAAAAGAAAAATTTAATTAAGAATGTTAGAAATGATAATTAGTACTCACATAGTGCATGGTGGTTTAGTGAATGAAAGATCGCATTCACCTGATACTATTTAGCAGTTATTAGCTATTTTTACCTAATTAATAATATTAGTTTCATCATTTAATAATAAAAAAAAATATTGACTCTTAGCTTTCAATTACCACTTTTAGTCACTAACTAGGTACCCATTAACTATCAGTTACTAATTACCACATAAACTAGATACAATACCAAAATAGCAGAATGGCAAACGGAAATAAAATAATCTATATAAAAAAAAAAAAAAAAAAGGAAGAACAATTGAAATTCTGTTAGAGCAAGAACCAATTGATGATAAATAATAACCACGATAAAAACGCGACTGCAACGTGGGGTAATCCCAATCAAGCTTGTTCCCTGTCCTTTGCCACGACAATTTAATCATCACATTTCTTCTCTCTTATCTATCCAGTCCCGAGGTCGTTTGTCTCTTCATTGATCACGTGCCAAAAACCCTTTGAAAACTTTTAATTCTTTTGCATGGGGACTGTATTTCTGCCGATGGTGGCCCGTTTCCAATGGCCATGATCCGTATTTATTTAGGATGAGACCCGTATATTTAGATTTTCAGTCGATACAAATATTTTAATTCTAATTATTAGAATTAAAAGTCTAACTCTTCTGCTACTGAACTCAGCGGCCTTGCACGGTTATATTGCGGAGTTTGTTCCTAGAGCTTTGTTTCCATCCAATTTAGCGCTGTTTCTCTGGCTGGCTGTTCATCATCTTTTTTTTTTTTTTAATTTTTTTTCAAAACATTAAAGAAATTGCTGTTCAAAAAATGAGAAACCATATGCTTTGTACGTTGATTCAACGAGCATCGGTGGCACCGACATATGTTCAAGCCACATTTCTTGTTCTTGCCAGCAAGTTTCTTTTATTTATTTATTTGGGTACTTCAGAAGAAAACCTAGCAAGTTTCCTTGAAATTTCGATTGTCCAACAACCCAAAGACATAGTCCATATAGTACATCTGCTAGAATTGATTGCAGTCAACTTTCTCCAAGCCGCGTCGTTACCTGCTTAGCTTTATAGGAATACGAGTTGAAATGATTTATTTAAAAAAAAAAAAAAAGTCGTTTGAAGTACAATTCTTGCCAGAGAGGACACTGAAAAGATACTTAATAAAAAAAATAATTTATCGTAATTTTTAATTATAATTAATTAATTTTTATTTTATATTTATATTATCTATTTTTATTTTTAAAAAAATTTAAATTCAACTCTTTTTTATTTTTCGCGATCCAAAAAATTAAAAACAGGATTTTATTTTTATTGATAAATCTTATGCTTTAATCATGCCACCACTTCACTCACGATATATTTTTGCTAATTCTGATAATATATAATAAAATTAATTACAATCAATCACTCGTCCAGATGATATAATATGCGATGTAAATGGACTAACAACTTTTTATTTTTAGGCAGGTATTCGGAATCTCGTGGAAAGTTCCTAAATTAGGTTTGGTGGGGGACCTCGTACGGCTTGGTTGGTAATGCTATTGACCTTTTTGTGTACAATTTGTTAGGATGGTGCACTCGGTCTAACAACTTAACTGGTGTGTTTAGATGTTGGCTTTGTTAAATTAATGATATTGTAGTTTTGAGAAAAATGTGACTTGTCAATTCTAAAAAGTGAGCTTTCTTTCGCACATTTTCAGTACGTGAAGCTTCGTGTGTTCTTAATGTTACTCGATTTTATTTTATTTTTTTACCTTTTCTTTTTGCTAACTAGTTTATTCGTTAAACACCACAATAGTCCACGCTTTCTCCATATAAATACGGTCCTAAAGTTTAGGTGAAGGAGGTAACTGGGCAAGGCTCTCTTGGCTCTCCCTACCCCTTAACCATCTAGTGCTGTCTGCTCAGCTATGGAGTGCAACAAAGGCTTTTCAAGCAGCTATATGCTCCTGAAACCTGAAGAAGTGAAATTCTTCGATCTCCTTCACATACTATTTTCCTCTGATATTGAGAAAAGAAAATTCTTGGACAGCACGGAGGCAAAGGAAGAGAGCTTTGAACGAAGATGGCTCATATTGATCTCCAGTGTTGCTCAAAAGGTGCTACAATTCTTTTCCAAACCATTATCGTGGGTTGGGTCAGCCGCGGAGATGTGGCTCAACCTTTTGTCAAGTAACCGCAACTTTGGCAGGCTCTTGCTTAATGTCTTCACAGGTTAGTCTCTTAAATTGCAAATTTTTTATTGATGAGAAAATCCATCAGTACATCATGGCCTCTAGGTTAGCGAAAGGAGTAACCACAATTTGCTCTCTCTTTTGTTTTTGTTTTTGGTTTTGTTTTCTTTTTGTTTTTGTTTTTTTTTTTTTAATTTGTACATACTACAGGTTGTATCTATATCTTAATTTAAAGGTAAATAGGGACCTCTAAGCACGTACATGTTGATCCAAAAGTGTATATTTCTTACACATAGTACTATATGTTTTGGTATGCTATATTTCTTGTTGGGGGATAAGGGTTTGATAGCAAAAGGTTGTTGGGTTTGAGGCTGAATAGAGGAGGAGAAAGATGGGGCAACAATGGCCCGTGGAAAGCAATAAAGAAGTGTTAATTGTTAGTTATTGTAACCTCTGACAGCATATCAATTGAAGTCATGTGTCATTATCCAGACATTAACAAAGGTAATACACAATAGGCTAAGCGATTAACTTTACAAAAACTTATATAATCATTATAGGTTATCACGACAATGTGGTTACGTTAAGAGTATAATTATTGTCCCTTTTCATCACCAGAAGAAACTGGACATTGGGCAATAAAGTCTTTTTAACTGTCCAAATTATATAAATTTGCTGCTATAATTCTGCGAAAAATTGAGACCGTAATTTTTTACAGTAACTCATGAGTTTGCTGCTATAAAAATAACAATTTTTGATGCTATATGCCATATTGAGGAATTTTTACCACATTTTAGTTAATCGTGGCTATTAGAGAAAAAAAAAAAAAAATCTTGCAATAACTTATTTGTTGTAACTTTTGAATTTGCTGCTGCACCACTAGTTTTTTGACAGCAACAGTGAACTTGCTACACGATTCTTGCCACTAATTCTAATATTTCTTGTAGTGCATGTATGTGTGCCTATGATCGTGTGGAAACATTATCAGCTAGGCACTCCCATTTTGATGATTAAAAAAAAAAAAAAGTCATTAGGGGGCATGTGAGGTAATGAAAATATTTTTTATTCTCAACGCTAATTTGACCTAGTATTCGGTAATATTCGGTAAAAGAGTTGACCAGTATTCGATAAAAGATGACTATCCAGCTAATCCGTTCCAATTAACCTAATAGAGATCAACTCTAAATCGATAAAAAAAATATTAAGGTATGTACCTTTTGGCCAAGGTCACCAGCACATATTTAATTTAGAACCATATATGGGTAATGTGTAAACTCAAAGGCTTCCCGGTTTAACTCTTTATATTCTTTCTTTATTTGTTATTTCTTTTTTTTTTTTTCGCCTGAAACAATTTTTTTTCTATTACGTGGCACCTGAATAATGGTCGGAATAATGTCCTCATGAGGTTAAGGCCACGTAAAGCTTACGGCAAAAGTCTAACAATTGTGTCTAGGATGCATGATTTAATGCTACCTGGCCCCCCTTAGCTTATTATCCAAGTAGTCCAAACAAAAATGCTTTCATGGTTGGATTGCGTTATTTAGATATTTCCTTCGCTAGGCTTATCTAGAGAAAGATTAAAATCCAAGTACATTGTAACAATAACGCAGTTGAAATTATACCAACAATGAAATTGTGACTGAAATTGCAGTTTACACGATCGTGATTCTGTTTTTCGTCATTTCAACAGGGAAAGTGGTGATTCCTGATAAAACATCAGCAAGCTTCATTTCTATTACCGGGAATTACGACAAGCGAACGGAGCTGGACCGTAACATTAAACATGGGGATCCAAATTACTTTGCTGCACTTTCTGTAATGGCTTCTAAGGCAGCATACGAGAACAAAGCTTATTTAAACTCTATAGTCAATGACCACTGGCAGGTATTGACCTCTTAATCGATACATCTTTTATATACCCCCGACTTATTGCCAAGCAATTGTGTCATCCCGCTTCATGTTTTACACCGTGTGTTGGGTAGGTGGAATGGTGAAAGGGATGGGGACAACATGATCATAAAGCCCAAAAGTCAACAATCGTAATAACTAATAAATGACGATCCATTTACTGTGAAATTATAATGTTATGGAAATCACAATGTATGTACATGTAGTGGAACCATTCGCTATCTTCCCTTCGTTCAAAAATAAAATGTAATGTTCCTCATCTTTTATCATATGCACCCATTGTTGTTTAAAGTATATTAGCAAGAGTACCAATTTTATTGTGAACGGCTTAGGAAAGACAGGAAGTACTATACAAATAAATTTCATTGTCTTGCTCTAGCCTTGGTTTTAACTAACCTTCCATACACTGGATTTGTATGTATCTTTCCGCTTATGTACATGCTTAATATATATAGCTAATATGATTTATCTTAAAAAAAAGGAAAAATTTGTGAGATAGTAAAATTAATGTTCGTTCTATATCTTGCGCAGATGGAGTTCCTGGGATTTTATGACTTCTGGAATGGTAAGAAATAGCAATTTGAATAAAATGCCTTTTTCCTTTTTTTTTTTTTTTGTCGATTTCGTATTTCTCAACAGTGCAAACTTTTTTGTAAAATGGGAACATAAGCAATCATTCTAACAATTAATCCAAGTGCATGGATTCTTTTTTTTTTTAATTATTATTATTTATTCAGATTTTCAAGATAAAGCCACAACACAAGCTTTCCTATTTCGTGACAAGAACGACAACCATGACACGATCGTCGTGGCCTTCAGGGGAACCGAACCATTTGAAGCGGATGCTTGGTGTACTAACATTGATATCTCATGGTACGAGCTTCCTGGGATTGGAAAAATCCATGGTGGTTTCATGAAAGCTCTAGGCTTGCAAAGGAGCGTCGGCTGGCCCGTGGAAGTGAAGCAAGATGATAATCGTCCGGCACCCTTAGCTTATTATGCTATGAGAGAAATCTTAAGAGAAATTCTATCCCAAAATAAGCAAGCAAAATATATAGTGGCGGGTCATAGTCTGGGAGGGGCACTTGCCGTTCTCTTTCCGGCAGTCCTGGCGTTCCATGATGAGAAATTATTACTGGAGAGATTAGAAGGAATATACACATTTGGGCAGCCTAGAGTAGGAGATGAGAGTTTTGGGGTATTCATGGAAAGAAAGCTACAGCAGAATGCTATTGCATATTACAGGTTTGTCTATGGGAATGATATGGTTCCTAGGTTGCCATACGATGACTCTGCTCTAATTTTCAAGCATTTTGGGACATGCATCTACTACGACAGACACTATCACGGACAGGCATGCTTCCCATCATCTATGTTCTTCTTTACACCACTCAAGAATTAGTAAATTAATTTACTCGTTTAAGACATTAATCAAGTGATATATACTATGGCACTATTTTACAGCAGAAGAATCGATGTGGTATGATTTTTAGGGCATATGATATAATATGTGCGGCATATATTTAAAAAAAAAAAGAGAGAGAGAGAAAGAGAGGTAATATTACATGTGCAGTACAAAAAAATAACCAAGAAGGTTTAAGGCAAGTAAACTCAATATTAGTACCATAAAGTCATCTGTGTTAGACTTTTGAGTTTGAGTCATCTCCATGTTTATAGGTCTCAGATAAAAAGGTGCTGCCAGACAATTTTTAGAGCTTTTTAGCATAGATTATACGATAGCAAAGGGTATTTATCACTGTCCTCACAAAGTTTAGTGAAAATTTGACGTGTAGATCTAACAGTTTCTAAATTTGCATGCGCAGGAAACAAGCACCTTTTCCAATAAACAAATCCAAGTTGACTTTAGCATATTTCTTAATTGACTAATATACATTGTGGTAACCGATTTGAATGCAGGTCGTCCCAGAAGAACCAAACAAGAACTACTTCTCTCCAGTTAAGGCAATCCCCAAAATCTATGATGCGTTTTTGGAGCTTGTAAGGAGCTTCACAATTTTTCAGTCCAGAGGACCAGACTACAGAGAAGGGTGGTTCTTGAGGGGGATTAGGTTCACTGGATTGGCAGTTCCTGGAATACCACCCCATTGCTTTCAAGACTACGTAAATTCCGCCCGCCTTGGATCGGCAGACTTATTTCTACGTCCAGGAGAAGCAAGAAATAATAGGAAATCCATATAAATGCACTCGAACCTCTTGTTTTGTTTTGTTGAAGTCAACTTTGATGGAGAGCTAGTTAATCAGTATCAGTATTGTATCGCACTATTGATTTCTCAATCGGAGCATTGATCCAGAGGATAGAGTCGCCAATTAAAAACAAGACTCCGCACGATGATGTGGACCAAAGTCTTTGGACACACTGGACTCGTGTCTCTTTGGTTCGTAGCCCATTTGCCCCTGTTCAATTATTGTTGGAATTTCGTTGTCTAGAGCCTACACATAGCCTACACATGGCAGTGGAAGATTTGTTTAGCGCTATAATCACCGAGATGAATTAATTGCGATTCAAACATAAAATAATGATATTTTCTTAATAAAAGCTTAGTTCGGGTTACATTTCCATTAAGGAGCGTAACATTAACCAAGAAGTTATATCATTCGTATGGTTATATTATATTGGCGTCGATATGCTTGAAGCATCATTAGTGGTAGGTATTAAAGATTAAAATAACCCGATCCGAACCGAAATAATTCGAATTTGCTCGATCTGACCCGTTTGACACCTCTGATTGTACGTATAATCATAACCATGACGAGGGGGGGGTCAAAGTTTCACGGGTTCAATTTCGTGGACTGAACGGACTGTTCGGCGTTAGCCCGATTTGCATTCGCCGTTCCTTTTTAACAATATGAGCCTGATTTCATCTGGAGCGGGTGAAGCAGGCCCATTGGTTCGGCCCATGGACGAGATTCGTCTCGCGAGATCACAAAATGGAAGTCCACGTCCAACGGATAAGACGGAAAGCTGAACGGGGAGGCGCGTGCGAGACGGAACGCCCGCGAGCGATCGAGCGCGAGCGCGAGAGGGAGAGAGAGAGAGAGAGAGAGAGAGAGAGAGAGAGAGAGCTGATTAGGGTTTTTGCAATTCCCAAAGATTGCGAGGTCAGTGAGCGTGTAAATACCTCTATAGAAAATCGATTAATCGCTGATCAACGCTAATCTTCTTCAATTTCAATTCTATATTTCCTTTTTCGGTTTTGAGTCGATTTTGATGTTTTTTAAAAAAATGAGTTTTTAAAGAGAAACCAAAACAGGAAAAAAAAAAAAAAAGGGAAAAATGTTGAGTTTGATCTGGTATTTGATCAAGATGATGATAATGTTTGTTTGTGAGAAAGAGGTGTGCTTGTCATGTGCAGGGAGGAGGAGCGACCAGGAAGAAGAGGAGTTGTGTGAGAGTGATAGAGAGAGAGGTGTGAGCCGTCGAGAGCTTAGAGAGCGATTGCCAACCAACGGGGTTTTCTTTTGAGTGTTTAGGGTTTTCTCTGTTTCTGATTCCCCTTTAACGGTAACAAGTACTCAGAAGTTTCTCATGGAGCGGAAGCTTGTGGTTAGTTTTCGGCTATTGGCCTTCCATTTTTTTTTTCTTTTTTTTTTTCTGATTAATATGGTTTTGTTTGATTGCATTTTTTAGGTTCTGGGTATTCCATGGGAGGTCGATACTGAAGGTTTAAGGGAATACATGACCAAATTTGGCGAACTGGAGGATTGTATTGTCATGAAGGTTTTCTCTTTTCACTCTCTTTGATTGCAAATTCTAGCTTTCAAATTCGCCTTTTGATATGTCTTCTTATGCAGATTTGTATGTTGAATAAAATTTTTTCTTTTGTGCGGTACGTTTGCAAATTTATATCTGTATATGTGTTCAGTTAGATTTGAATTTACACAATTTGAGGTCCATATATTGTTGGGTTCATAATTCTTACAATGATCATCTTGAGTTGCTTTGTTAATGTTTATATCCATCTAGTTCCACCCTTCTTCATCGGACATCTAATGATATATTCTGGGATTTTAAATTTTAACTGCATTTGCATGAAGCATCTTAGCTTAATCATTGAATACCGGCACAAACTGGATTTCCCTTTCTTGCATTTGCTGATATGATTTATGAACACCATTGATAATAAAAACAGATGCCATTAGTATTTACAGCTCTATCCCTTGTAACAAATGTTGGAGGATGGTAACATTTTTGAAAGCTTTAGGGTCACTGGACCCTTTTACATTATGGTATAAATGCTTTCGGCTGCATTGTCTGTCAATTTTTTGAAAATTTTGACTCTGCAATATCTTCTTTTTTATGGATAAATGTGTAAAAACTACAGTAAGGCTATGTACATCAAACACTTTCTCATATTCCATAATACTGGGAGCCTTGTGTACATGGATGCCATTTCTTGATAATTTCCTGGTGCTTTTCTCTTTGTGCTTCTTCCATGTTTTAGGAGCGGTCATCAGGTCGATCCCGTGGTTTTGGATATGTGACATTTGTATCAGAAGAAGTTGCTAAGGTAATTTGTTGGAACTAACTGTACTTGTATTTGCTGCTTGTCTTCAGCTCTAAAGTCTATAGATTTGTATTGATACAAAGATACATCACATTTATTGCCTTTATTCTCTGCATCTTGCATGGTGCAGAATGTATTATCAGGTGAACATTTTCTTGGCAAAAGAATGCTGGAAGTTAAAGTGGCTACACCGAAGGTCATCTTTAAAAATCTTCAATTGATGTTGCCCTTCCCTTAACTTTATTTTTTGCAGTTTCTTTGTGTAAAAATGCAAGGGCATACTATATCTTGTGTTTGCTTTTGACAGGAAGAAATGAGGGCACCAGCCAAAAAGGTGACAAGGATATTTGTGGCCAGGATTCCACCTTCAGTCACGGAAGCTGTATTTCGGAGGTAAGAGAATTTGATGGTGTCCAAAGGACTCTTGTTCAACTAATCAAATGTGGATTAATAGAGTTGTTTTGCAACCTTTTTGCAGCCATTTTGAGAAATATGGCGAGATAATTGATTTATACATGCCAAAGGTGATCCTCTCTCCCTCTTCTCTCCCTTTCACACCCCCACACTGCACGCACACACAGTCCTTCACACGCACATATGCATGCCACACTTCCACATATTGACAATTGTCACTTCTAGTTTAGGATGATGCTATATGTATCAACTGATGCGTTTTGCAGGACCATAACTCAAAGGCACATCGTGGGATTGGATTTATCACATTTGCAAGTGCAGGTCAGACCATCTCCCTGTCCATATATTGTGGTTGCAATCTTTGGGCAATACTTTTGCAAGTCCAGATTTATGATGACAAATATGCATGCATCTGTCTCATCCCTTTGTTCTTATATATATATGCTGTATTTGTTTATATGGGATTGGCCTTATCTGGTGGTTCTCATTGGGAAAAGGAATGAAAGAGAAAATAAGGGGCACAGGTGGGTGTTGTTTGTGCTACAAATGTCTTTATTTTTCCTCATTCTTAAAGTTGCATTGTGAAGTGATTGTTCTCAATAACAATCAGCACATTATTGAATTGATGGGAAGGAATCATTTGGGACAGTGTATGGTGAAAAAGAAAATGCCTGGAGTGTTGTTTTGTGACAAGTGATTTGAGTGTTTGCCATATGCTCGGCATATGTATTCTAATTTGCAGAAATGACTTTTGTTGTCAGGATCCATGCTTGTCCCCAATTATCCACTAATATTTCTTTAGAAGGAACAATTAAATTATTCAAGAGTTAATTATGGCAAAGTACTCAAACTATATTAGTACTTTTCTTTGCTACAGATTCAGTGGACAATTTGATGGCTGACACTCATGAATTAGGAGGCTCTACTGTGGTTGTTGATCGAGCAACACCAAAGGCAAGTTGGAGCAAAGCTGCCTCAGGATTATTTTCTATTTTCCTTACAAGTTTGCTTATTTTAGTTCTAGAATGCATCTAGCTTACAACGTGCTACACTACTGTTTTACTCTGGGTGAAGTGAATATTAACTCTTTACTGTTTCAGGAAGATGATTTTAGGCCAATGGGAAGAATGGCTCATGGTGGTTATGGTGCGTACAATGCATATATATCTGCAGCAACTCGATATGCAGCATTAGGCACTCCTACCTTGTATGATCATCCAGGCTCGTTGTATGGAAGTAAGTCTGATTCAAGTTAGTACATGCAGAAGTTATTGCATCATTTATTCAGAAGTAATTTTTGTTTTATTTATTTATATTGTCTATTTTGTTGGATTAGGAGGGGAACCTGCTAGAGGAATGGGAAAAAAGATCTTTGTTGGCAGGCTTCCACAGGAAGCAACTGCTGAAGATTTGCGCCAGTACTTTGGCAGATTCGGTCATATATTAGATGTTTATGTTCCCAGGGTAGGGTACCAATATTTGCATTTTACAAATGCAGTAGGATGTTGAGCTGTCTTACAAACACGGCCGAATCTTATTAATTTAGGACCCCAAAAGAAGTGGGCACAGGGGATTTGGATTTGTGACGTTTGCCGAAGATGGTGTAGCAGATCGTGTATCTCGAAGATCCCATGAAATATGTGGACATCAGGTATCAGTTGGAACTTACCCCTGACCTTGTGCCACTTTTATTCATTGTCCGTTGGTCATTATGAGGTCAAATTGCATGGCTAAATAAAAGATAAGTGCCCCATAAATTTTCTTATTTCTAATCTTTTGCAATATTTTTATAGCTCCAAGTTTGTAGTTGTCAGTATGTATAAACACCTAAATGCTGCACGTGAATTTATAGGTTGATAGGTTGGACTGTTGCTTGGTATATTTTGAATGTGAGAGCTAATTTTGTGCTTGTGTAGTTGCTGTTTGACATGGTAGTTAAGACGCCTGCCTCTAAATTTTGTGTTTTTATGTCTGCTGCTTACCTGCAAGTTAGATTAGTGCATTCCGGTCGGACAAAACTGGTGATGTTATATGCTCCATGTAGAGAGTTACTAGCTTGATAAGACATCTTTTGTTATACTGCCATGCAGGTTGCAATTGATTCTGCCACTCCTGTGGATGATGCTGGACCAAGTGGACCTTTTATGCTTAATGGTCCTGAACCTTTTGGTGGCTATGGTGGTCCTTTTCGCAACTTTGGCAGGATGTATGGAAGCCTGAACTTTGATGATGTGAGTGTATATAACTGAAACGGGTAAAAATTACTTTTGTGAATAAAACAGTTTCCTATGGTCTCAGCAAACTATTAAATAATTCGTTCTTCTCTGTGCAGTGGGGCTATGGAATTGGGACTGCAAGACCTTCAAGAGCAGATTGGAGGTATAGACCATACTAGGTCTCTAGGACTGTCCTTCAATAAACTTTTGTCTCTGTTAGGATATGGAGCAACATTTCAGGACTGTAGATTCCTGAAACAATTCAAAATCATTTGGTTGTTGACATTTTCTCCCCAGTGTTGAATAATTCTAAATCATTGAACTTATGTGTAATTATCACCTATTGTATACTGTTCAACATGTAATTGGCACGTAAGGGGTCCATGAGATTAACCCGTGAATTTGTGCTGGAGCTTCTTTGCAATGAATGCAATGTTGTGTTTCCTGTGCTAAAATTATGTATTGTACATGGGAGAGATTAGAGGCTCTGGGTTCTGGGGTTCATGATTGTTGCTTTTGCTGAACCATAATTCAGACTGCTTTTTAGCCGTACAACCCATCCATTTTGACTGTAGCATGTTAGGATATCTTTCAAGCCCATCCTCTCAGCTGCAGTAGCATTAAAGTCATAATTCAATTGTTCTTGCTAACTACATATGCAGGTCCAACAGTCCCCTAAGTGGCTAGGAGCATTTATCAAATAAATTCACATTATACGTCTGTCCATGCTAAGCCAAAAGTGTTATTTTCAAGTTATGTAACTTTGAGCTTTTCTGCCATGCATAAAATCAAACGATTTCAGGTTATGTTGTTGTCTTACATAAAATGGGTTGTGCCAAATTCACTAGTCCTAAGTGCTACGTAACTCATCCCTTCAGCCCCACTACATTTCCTATGGTCGTGGAGAACGGATATGGAGAAGTCGAAGGCAACACTTATTACTGATATTGCGTGAAGAAATTACGGCAGCCATATGAAAATACCAATCGATATAGCCAAACACGATAGATAATTTGCAATACAAGGTCATAACCAGCTTGATCGCATATTCAGCAAGTTTATCTCAAGTTTTCTAACAAAAGTGGTACTAATTAAAGTCCAACAATAAAAGTAGACTTGGCAACATGAGTTCCATGTACAACCTCGTGACAGGTCTAAATAGTACTAATATAAGTCAATGATAAAAATTAGATAACAGTCACAACATGCTCCGTATTAAGTCGAGCCACTCCAATGCTGAGTAATAAATCATTCGATCCACTTCTTTCGGTAGTAAGCATCCCTGGCCAGGAAAGCTTTTCCAACATTGTCATCATGCGCCGAGTAGTCAAAAACAGAACCAAGAATGTCATGGCCAAAATGACAAGTCATTGTCTTAGCATACATTTTTCCGTGAACCATAAAAGAATAGATTTCCTTAAATACATAAATAAATGACCGATAGGAAATTAAAAACCTGAGACCATAACTACAATCCCTATATTTGTATAAAGATCTTATTCGCAAAGGCAGCCGTTTTCCACCCACAGCACGTCCCATCACTTGAATATCAACCATCAAAGGTTAATTTCCTAATGTAACTGAAGTATTGAAACAGAATGTGTTGTTTACAAGTTGATAAACCGATAAAGTCCCATTGCATTTGTTTCAAGCACCGAAGGCTTAAACGTGTAAAAAGATGGCAGACAAAAAGAGAGTGAGACGTGATTTGGGGTTTGGATGAATCAAAAGTATGGCAGGATAGGGAAAACAAAAATTAAAAGTGGAAAAGTATAGAGATCACATCAGAGATAGATGACCAAAATTATTTGGAAAAGAGCTTCTTTGCCTATGAAACAGACAAGGCAGTGGTGGCTACTCAAACTTTTTACAGGTGGTGGGATTGACAGGTTACTAACAAACGGTCTCTGAGTTTCTGCATTTTGCCATGGCAAGAGAAAAAGAGACAAACAAAGGGCAAAATGTAAGAGAATTCCATTACAATTAAACACCACCGAACAGCCTAAATCCTTGTTCTGTCAAGCCGTTCAGTAAAATTAAATATAATCCTCAACACGCACAGGAGTCGGTTGGCAATTGTGATTCCGCGTCTGAACAGGCCACGGCACGTGTTAGGCGTTGACCCGACGCAACTCACCAATGGCATTGTTTGGTCAAAAAAATTTGCGAGCTAATTGAAAAGTGGCATTGCGGCAAACTCAAGATATCCTCAAAGTGCAGCCCCCACCGCCTTTGCCGAATCCCCACATTGCCAACCGTCCATTGGGTTGATTTTTGTAGCGAGAGCCATGGTGGATGCACTCATTTTCCTCTTTCGGTGGAATGACATTCGATTTTTTTTTTTTTTAATTTTTTTGTATATGGCCATAGTTCATTGTATATTCTGGACAAGGATAGTGGTGACTGGTGATTAGTTTACACAATTCTGATTAATTCGAGTAGCGCCGAACAAAAAGTGCCACACGAAGAGTTAATCCCCAGTCGGCATTCATCAGTGTTACATCGCTACCGAGTGTGTGAATCCAAATTAGATAACCGGCGATCACATCGAATATTTCTTTTTATAAATGAAAACCCTATTGCAAAAATAACAAAAAAAAAAAACACAATAAATTATAATGAAGGACTCAATATTACTGCAAGCTCATTATTGCATCAGTTTAATATCTGATAATGACTAAGACATAAATTATTAGTAAATTTAAATCGTATTACTTCCACCGCCCACGGGTCAAGATTCGAGTCCGACACTTGCATTAATCTTCATCTTATTTATGTAAAGAAATATTTTGCTCACCTTTGATGATAAGTTACAATATGGTATGTAATTTAAATGACCCCACCAATCCTACCCCACCAATCCTGCCCATACGGTCGAAGGCCCCCTGTAGACCAAAAAATAAAAAAATAAAAATCATTAGTTTGCAGAATAATTAAATGATTTTGTTGTCAAAAAATGGGAAAATGAAATCCACCAATGGTTTTCTTACACGAATGGTAAGAGGAGAGACAGACAGCAAGAGGAGCACCTCAGAGATATTTCCTCGCGGTGGAACTGCCACATGGCTCAAAAATCTAACGATTGGTGTACCGCATTTGATTTGCTCGAGTGTTAATGGAATGGCTCACAATCTCTCTGTGAACCCCACCATTTTAAGCCGCAGAACATTTGATTCTCACATTCCTTGTTCAAGAATACACGCAAACACATTTCGACTGCATGTTCTTTTGTTTCTCTTTCTTCTTCTTCTTCTTCCCATTTCTTTTTTTTCAATGAATTGATTTTCATTTTTAGCACAAGAAAACCAAGAACATAGCCAGCGAGTGAAAAAAGAAAGTGTCTTTTTTTTTTTTTGTTTTTCATTTTGTGGAAAAAAATGGCGTCTTCAACTTTTTTTTGCAACGCAATCAACCATTCAAGATCTGTTTTTTCAAGAACCCACTTTCCAATTCTAGTTTTTAACAACTCCCCAGTAGAATTCTGTCACTGTAATTATCAGTTCAGAAGCAGGACAAGCAACAAAGCCAAAAAATTGACAACAGTGAAAGCTGTGGTAGCAGAGGAACATGCTTTGACTGAAACAAGAGAGAAACATTCAGGGCAAAGGAAGCTAAGGATTCTTGTTGCTGGGGGTGGTATTGGAGGTCTGGTCTTTGCATTGGCAGCTAAAAGGAAGGGTTTTGATGTGGTGGTTTTTGAGAAAGACATGAGCGCAATAAGAGGAGAAGGACAATACAGAGGTCCAATTCAGATACAGAGCAACGCTTTAGCTGCCTTGGAGGCCATTGATTTAGAGGTTGCTGAGGAGGTTATGAGAGCTGGGTGCATCACGGGTGATAGAATTAATGGCCTTGTTGATGGTATTTCTGGTACATGGTATGCTTTCCCCACTTTCAAACCATTTTCTTATGCATAATCTATTTAGCAATTCGTTTGGATTCTCAATTATTTTTGTTATGGCTTTTGACTTGTCTGCGAGATCTGTTTTTATATTTTTAAAAATTCTGGACTTAAGCTACTTGGGTCTGGAAGTAGTATCTAACCCAATAAAATATGAAATTATTCTCAGATTATTGTTTTTGTGGTGGCAACAGTTTGAATATTTCTTACACTGAATTGATCGATTTGTCGCTACGGGTTAATTATCAAGATATAGTTTAGGTTCTTACTGGCTCAAATGCTGAAGATTGTTATATACGTTAAAGAGGAGAAGCTAAGGAGTGTAATAGTAGAGATATATGGTTTTGGGGTATCCATATTTAGTGGTCACTTAAAGTTCTTTTGGCTGTCTTATTCAAACAAAGTATTGTTCTCCAATCAATTTGGTTGATTGATTATCAGGTATGTCAAATTTGATACCTTCACACCTGCAGCAGAACGGGGTCTCCCAGTTACAAGGGTTATTAGCCGAATGACTTTGCAACAAATCCTGGCACGTGCTGTTGGAGAAGAAGTCATTCTGAATAACAGTGATGTTGTTAGTTTTGAGGATGATGGGAATGAGGTAATGCGATCTTCAGCTGAAGACCTGTCTTAGTTAGATCTTCGTGAAATGCATCAACTAGCAAGTCTTATGTTTTTGTTTCTGTTTTTCTTGAAAACTCATTTGATTAACTGGCTTGTTGCATTGTAGCATTTCTTCTGAACTTTTAACCATCTTGTCTGGGTCTTTAATCTTGATATTTACTTGCTATTCTTCTGAAATGACCAAGTTTAGGTTACTGTGATACTTGAGAATGGGCAGCAGTATAAAGGTGATCTCCTAGTTGGTGCTGATGGAATACGGTCAAAGGTACAATTGATCATCTAGATCAAATTCATCAAAACATTCATTTTCTCCTTTGAATGGTTTCAATTAATACTACCTGCCAACTGCCACACAGAAGAACACATTTCTGAAATGTTCTGTTCACTAGCTTGCATTCCATGTTGTCCCATATAAATGGGCTTTAATATATATCTCATGCATAGGTGAGGAAGAAATTGTTTGGGCCAAAGGAAGCCATTTACTCAGGCTACACTTGCTATACTGGCATAGCAGATTTTGTGCCTGTCGATATCGAGTCTGTTGGGTACATTCCATTTCATTGCAGTTTGATCTTTCCATTTTCAAATATCTGTTTTGATCTCTTTTGATGCTTGGCCTCCCTCATTCAAATTTATATAATGATTAATCTGATTATGCTTGCTCCTAAACTTTTCTTCTGTAGGTATCGTGTATTTTTGGGTCACAAACAATACTTTGTTTCCTCAGATGTGGGTGCCGGAAAGATGCAGTGGTATGGTTTTCACAAGGAACCACCAGGTGGCACAGATGAAACTCACGGTAGATATTCCTTAGACGCTCTAAATATCCTCATAAATAGAAATCTGACAAGACTATTAGAATCCAGAAAAATGCCTTCGAACATTATAGATTCCTTTGTATGCAATTAATCTCTCAAAGTTACCAGAATTCCTGCATATGGTGTGGGACATAGATTCATTTGACTAATCGTTACCAATTAGCCAAGAGGTCCTAAAGTGATAGGGAGAGAGGTGCATAACAAATAGTGGTTAATTGTTTCCTAACGTCACTCACTCTGCTGACACAACATGGCAGGGAAAAAGGACAGGCTGCTGAAGATATTTGAAGGTTGGTGTGACAATGTGATAGATCTTATACAATCCACGGATGAGAATGCCATTCTTCGGCGTGACATCTATGATAGAACACCCACATTAACATGGGGAAGGGGTCGTGTGACCTTGCTTGGGGATTCTGTCCATGCCATGCAGCCAAATATGGGTCAAGGCGGATGCATGGCCATTGAGGTATAGCTTGTCTCCTCTTTTTTCAGTCCTTTTATCATTCTATTCAGCAGAAAATTCAGAACAATGCCATATTGAATGGTTCCTCCTACATGATATAAGCATTTCATTGTGACAGGATGGTTATCAACTTGCACTAGACCTTGATAAAGCATGGAAACAAAGCATTAAATCAGGAACCCCTGTTGACATTGTTTCCTCTCTGAAGAGGTAATAACTAGTTCTCTTACCAGGTAATTTGGAAGGACTTTTTTAATTGGAATTATGCATCTACATTGGTGTTGGGTTATTGTAGGAAAATAAATCATTTATCATGGAAATTTGGGGATTCTGGAGGTTTGGGATTGTTGAGGCTTATTGTTGAGGTGGTATCACTTGTGGAAAGTCACACTTACATGCAAACTTATAAAACTATCTACTTAAAGCCTCAGTATGCTTTGCATTGCTGGCCCTTTGTATCTGATTGTTTCTGGGAAAAAAGTGCAAATGATATTTGTTCTGCATCTGTAAAACATCCTTGTGAATCTGGTATTGAACATATGCTGCAGTGGTAGGATCCATATAATCTTGCCACTATACATCTCTTCATTGTAGCATTTGGGTTTTTGACTAAATTTGGCAGCATTCAATTGGAACCTATCCTGCATATTTGTTTTGACCATTTTCTTCCTTAATAATGTGCTAAGTTATTGTATACAAGCACATTGATATTCAAGCTAGGCTGTAGTTTTGCAAGTCTGATTTGGCTAAGATCTTATTTTACCTCTGACTTTGCCATTTTCCCTGTTAATTTTTCACAGCTATGAAAGAGCTAGAAGATTTCGAGTTGCTGTTATCCATGGAATAGCAAGAATGGCTGCAATAATGGCTTCAACTTACAGGGCTTATTTGGGTGTGGGGCTTGGTCCACTCTCAGTAAGTTTTGTTGATTACAATTTTTTAAAGAAGATAAAAATATGAAAAGACAAGAAAAATACAGCATTTGTTTTCTTATTTTTTTTTTTCCCAAAATTTGGAGCACTGTTGACCTTGTTTTCAGTTCTTGACAAATTTTCGGATACCACATCCGGGAAGAGTTGGTGGAAGATTTTTTATTGACATCGCAATGCCCTTAATGCTCAGTTGGGTCTTAGGTGGTAATAGGTTCGATTTCTATAACCCTTTCTTTTCTGCTTCATATCTTGGATCACATAACAGCAATTGACGCTACAGCTCAATGGCAGAATGATTGCAAGTCCCACTTAATTGGTTTTTATTTTACTTCCCAGCCCTTAATCTTTTCCCTTTGATATTGGTGGATATTTGAGGCATTATCCAATTGGCAATTTAGAGCTACAATTCACATAGGAGGGTTATAAGAAAAATGAATAAAAATTGAATATTAGCTAAATTTATCATACAATGTTGAGACAGCAGAAAGTAAGTATAGCTAATAAGTATCAATCTCACAATCTTTCTGTCCTTTCCATTATGTTTTGTTTAAGAGCATTAATCCACATTTATTATGCAGTTCAAAACTTGAAGGGAGATCTCTATGCTGCAGACTTTCAGACAAAGTATGTTGATTTGACTTTAATCATGTGGGGCTATAATAAAAATGTCCATACATCTACTTTAGGTACATTAGAATCTGATATGCTCTGCGTCTGACATGAAGTGATGATTTTTTTAGGCAAACGACCAGTTAAGACAATGGTTTGAAGATAATGATGCACTAGAGCGTGCTCTTAATGGAGAGTATGTATTTTGTGCTTCTGTGAACCTCATCTTTGCTTGCATTCAGATTTTCCAAATGCTTCCCGCAACTTTTTCTTCTTTTTTAATCTGTCTTAAATTTTACACTGTTTTTTCAGATGGTTCCTTATGCCATGCGGAAATGAGGCTGTATGTTCAGACCCCATTCATTTAAGGAGAGATGAGAATGAAACCTACATGGTTGGGTATGCAATTGGTCTTTAATCTGACCTTCTGATGGACCATTTTTACTCTGAGCACCAGTTTATTATCCCTTTGCTATCATCTAGCATGTGACGTATCTTTTGATGTGTGCTATGAGTGCAGGAGTGTATCAAATGAGGACTTTCCTGGAAAATCGATAGTGATAGCTTTGCCTGAGGTAATTGAGGCCAAATGGCTGGTTATATATTCACTTTTATTTCCTTGGAATAGACCTTATTCCTGGATTGTGTAAGAAAGGCCTAGTGTTGTTCTTATTTTCCTCTTTGCAACCTCAGATTTCTGAAAATCATGCTCGGATCACCTATAAAAACGGTGCCTTTTATGTCGTCGATTTACAGAGCAAACATGGCACCTTTATAACAGAGTAAGTTGAGAAGCACAATACATCTTTCTGAAATAAATTCTCATGGATTTCTTGTCTCAAGTTTTACTCTCCTTGCATGTGCAGTAACGAGGGAAGGAGGCACAAGATACCTTCAAATTATCCTTCCCGATTTCATCCATCAGACGCGATCGAGTTCGGTTCTGATAAGAAGGTGGTAAATTTTCATTGCATTGTTCCATACTGCTTGACAAAGCAATTACAAGCTGCAAAGTGTGTTAAAGATGACTACAATTTTGAGCTACCATGTGCAGGCAACATTTCGTGTCAAGGTATTGAGATATGCCCCGACGACGACGGGGGAAAGGAAGGAAGAAAGTGATGTTCTTCAGTCAGTATGAAAATTCTGGAGGTTATGTCTTCCAAGTACACAGGAATTTTGTACAGCGATTGTTTAGACCAACAGAGTAGCTCAATTGTTCTACTCTACCTTTTATCACCGAGTTATACAACAAAAGATACGCAATGTTCACTCACTATGAAAGAATATCAAGAGCTGAAAAATGATGACTACAGCAGTATTATTAAGAAAAGAAACTTGTAGACGGGATTTCTAGTTCGGCCCTTTTGAGAAGACTTGTAACTGCAGTCCGTTAAAACTGGCACCCATAATTGGGCTTCTGTGGAATGCAGATGGAGGCGGGAGTGAAAAGAAGGAGATAAATGACAAGAATTCTGTGTACGCAGGGCACACCACTTAACAGATTAGCACCAGCCCGACCATAATGCACCAAAATTAAGACTATTTAGCAGCAGCTATGGTGGCACTACAGTCCAAAGTGACCGAAGACACCGTCCTGTACATGCAACCCCAACAGCTCGAGATCACAAATCGCACAGCCCATCTTGTCCGTCACAATGAATACACAAAACCCTGCCTCCCTGGGGCGAAATAACAAGAAGTTTGGCCTGCGCAGGCAAACCGCGTCGAGTGAAATGATACTATTATAATTATTTATTATATATTTATAAGTTTATCATCAATTATAATCGTGTAACGAATTATTAATTAATGTACAACAAATTTTCACAGTGTCACGTAACAATTTTCTGTGCCTCTCTGTATCTATTCCCCCCTCCAGAAACTTCTCGTGTGACATTTGAAGTAACACTTCTTGGCTCCTTGCCAATATGAGCGACTCTTCCGAGAACAAAGATAGGCCGCCACCACCACCACCACCACCACCACCACCACCACCCGCCTACGCCTGATAAGGGACAAGCTCCGATTAATGCTGTAGTCTCCTCTTAGCCAATGTCCGGACGCAAGTTCTAATTAATCTCTCGCAGCCCATATGATCATGTAGTTTAGTGTACCCCATATAGAAAGGCACCGATATTCGACATCATACTATAGGGTGATCCTAGGTGTCCCACCTGTCGAAACCATCGACAAAACAGGAAAACCATTGAAACTGATGGCTAAAGATGGATGGGGATGTGAATTTCGATTTCAATTTTGAGGAGCTCCCTATTTACGAACGAGCCTGACATTAAAGTCTAACTTGCACAGTGTTTGTAGGCAATTATGGTTGACCAAAGGTCAAGGGCTTCGTCGTAGGGTCGGTGCGTGATGAAGGTGATTTTGCGGTGCAAATGACACGTGATGTGATGGTGTTTTGGGCAGCGGCGAACGTGACTGTCGCAGGATCCATCTTTTTATTCAAATTTTTAATTTTATAATTACACTAAATTACATTTTAATTTTGATTACTTTCGCACGTATAAGTATTTTTATAAGAATTATTTCACAATTTTTATTATCTTCCTCACAAAATGTAATAAATTTACTAAAAACCCCGTACAATTATTTCTCACAATAATTTTTGTTTGAAATCTTGTCATTCTATACATGTGTATAAAATTGTAATTGATATTTTCAACTACCTAAATACATATATGATTTAATTGACAAATTAATCATATATAATGAGAATCTTCTTTTTTAAGACCATTTATTTACTTCCTTAATCAGCACATCTGTTACTTTCTTTACCTACCTATATTCTTTTTTTTTTTTTTTTATCAAGTACAATGTATTGATTCATTATTTCAAATAAAAATTTAATTTACTTGCTACTTTTGCCACCAAGTCTCATCCTAAATTCTTACCTTAACAATTTACTTATAATCAACCTTATTAGATTACCCAAGAACATGTAGTCAATTTTCATAACACTTGTTAATCATTTATAACAATACTTATAGTGTCATTATCATTAACTAATTTTAATGGAAAACATGCACTAACTCCCTAAAAAATATTAAGAATTATGGCCGACTAATAAGAAGAAGAGATCACTTTACTGCTAACAGTATGTTACCGCATGCTGTCACACTAATAACCCAAGCGTTCTCCCCACTCGACACTAATGATTTAACCTTTTTTAACATATTATTATGCATATATTTGCACTTCACCTTATCTATTTCGATACTATTTTGATACCCATGCCCAAATTTTTATGTAAAAGTCAGCATAAGAGACTGCCGATTTGTTGATATTCTCAGATTAACCGTAACCGTCTGGCGTACGGATTAACAATAACAGTCTAGCCTGGCATGGGTTGCCGCGTGCATATGCAAATC
Organism: Bruguiera parviflora; assembly: GCA_019804595.1. Taxonomy (NCBI): domain Eukaryota; kingdom Viridiplantae; phylum Streptophyta; class Magnoliopsida; order Malpighiales; family Rhizophoraceae; genus Bruguiera; species Bruguiera parviflora. The sequence goes on along the minus strand of CM034047.1, from coordinate 1,567,072 downwards.
CTGGTCTTATGGAACAGTTGTGAATCTCCCTTTTAGTAGAGGGAAATAATTGTGTTCACTCCGCATTGTGGTTTGGTTCAGTAAATAATTTTAAAAACAAATTTCAGAAGAAGCTAAGTAGTTTCATTCCTTTCTTTTCCCGGGGGAAGGGCAAAGGGGGGCCAGGGAATCCCTGTCTTGAAAATTAATGGCCTCCTGCTGCGAGATTAGGCGCCTGAAATGGGCTACGGACCAATGGATTGACCAACTTAAAATACAGCACCAAATCAAAATATAACAGAAATACTGGCCGGGGCTCTGCTACATCTCACGCAGATTTTGGTCGAGCATGGACAGTAGTAGTCCTACCGATGGACGAGGGAGGTAATGCACATTCAATAAAAATGAAAAGACAAAGCGTGTCGAAGTATGAACTATTTGATTCTCTTCACAATATGCGTGGGAGACAATGAGCGATTTGATTCTCTTAATCTCAATACATTTAATCCTGGTATAGCTGCAGAAGACATGCGTGGAGGGGAATTGTCAGAATTCTCTCGTGAAGTGCGTGCAAGGCCGCTTCGGAATATCTCACAGTTAAGGGTTTGGTGTGAGGCTAACCCAGTGGACCCATTTATGCCTTGCAATGGTAAAAATCATCCACCGCATTAACTGCCGGCTGGTACAAATATTCGTTTCTTATCCATCTCTTTGCTGGGTTGACAGTGTACCGATATTTGCATATATGGTATCATTCTTGTAAGGCAATAACCAAATGACTTGACGAGCATGGGATGCTAATGTTAAAAGGATTTAGCGGTAGCTCAGTTACTGAGGCTGAGCTGCATTATTAGGAGAAAAATCTGGTAAAAATTGCCATCGGCAAACGCAACCAACCGGCTTTACTTCTATTAGTAGTTTTGGTATACCCAATTTTTTACGAAAAAGCACAAATAGAGAATCCAACCCAACTTTAAAAAAGTTGAATTTTTTTTTTGGTCAAAATTTTTTTTTTTAAAAAAAAAAGAGTATGAATGATATTTAATAATTTTACTAAAAAAAGATGTATAAAGTCTCTACTTAGACTATATGAACCGCGGTAAAAAAAACATAATTTTTTTTTTTTTTGAAATTTCTGGACTTTTGACTTTCAGGCTAAAAGAAATAATCACATTCACAATAGTATAAAAAATTTGATTGACCCTATAAATCAATATCTGCCACCGCCGTACCCCGTTTATTACGGTCCTCCACGAGTGGGCCTAGGCCTCAGATGCTTTCCCCGGATGATACAAAATGGGCATGACAAACCAAACAAAAACCAATTAGAGCTGTGTGCCACCATCTTAGAATCTCAGCTTCCCCCAGATTAGATACTATTTGCATGCGCAGGGGCTCCTTGTGGGACCTAAAATAAATTACCCATCGGGATTTACCAAATAAAAAAATTACCCATCGGTATGGGCAACTTTTCGCATCCCAAATTCAGACGCCGCCGTGAAACATATATTGCCTACTTTCTCCCAAAACCCATACAGATTACGAGCCGAGGCGCAGCAGACACTCAAAGTCGCACTCACACTCACACTCTCACTTGGACGCCTCGTTGTTGTGTGCCAGATTTTCCCGTGGGAACCCAAGGTACCGTCCCAAACTCCACTCCAACAGCAGCAAACGACACCCATTTGCTCCCCCCCCCCACTCTCTCTGGCTTTTGCCTTTTAACAATGACAAAAGCTCGCATCGTTTTTACACCGCCTTCCACGGGAGCTTGCATCTCCCAAATGCGGGACCCAACCCCAACAACGTCTCTCTTTCGTTGTTCAAAAAGATGCACACGTGCACTGCTGCCGATTTACAAAGATACAGGCCAGTTGAGCTCGATTATGACAACCTCCCAATTTAAAAATGCCAGGCAGCCTCAAACAACTTCGAGATCAGAACATTGTAATCATAAATTCGAGCGGCAGCAGTTAGCACATTTATAAAGGCAAAGCTAATTTTGAACGTTCCGGCGAGGATAGGAGACCCGGTCCGATATTCTAAACAAGTGCACAAAACGAAGGCTATTTTCGGGATTCGAACATCTAAATTGTCGTAACAGATTAAGTCTCATCATTATATTAAGATTTACATTCTCTTCGATATACCGTGCAAAAATTCCAACTCTCATTAGAAATGTGGCAAATTCATTAAGGGTAGTGAAGTCTCGCACTCAATCAATAATTAAATTCTCATGCTATTTTCCACCCAAATAATTATTTTAACCTATCAATGACTATGATATTCCATAAGAAAGAGGGAAAAGAAAAAAAAAAAGAAGAAGAAGAAAAAGAAATAGTCATCTCAAATAGCGAAAACAAGTGTCCGATTGAATTACTTGTGCATATGAACAATCAGGCAAATGTGAAATCTCCTTTTCGGGCTTTGGTTTTCCTTTTTCTTTCTTCTTCTTTTAATAAATAAATATAAAAAAAAAAATCTTGGAAATCTTTTCTGCTCTTCGTTTCATACTACCACAACGCGTTTTCCCATGTATTTTCGATTTTTTTTTTTTCTTCTCTAGCGAAAAGTAAAGCACCAAAAATAATCTCGACGCGGGGCCTTCATGACCGGGAAACCGACTCAGCCAGTTTCCCGATTCTCTCGACCAGCTCTGGCGACAGTTTCTTAGCCGGTTTTCTTTTCTTCTCCGGTCGAAAATCAAATCCGAGAGCATCCGAAACCTCCTCGGAGCTCCACCCGGCTTTCCGGAGCGAATCCGAGAACCGATCCGCATTCAGCAGAAGAGCGTCGAGAACGGCTTGGTTATCCAATAAAACCATCTCGCCTTCGAAAAAGCCGGACGCCGATACCTGAACTATCTCCTTTATATCCGATTCGCTCCACCCGCCCTCTCTCAAAACCGACCCGATTTGCTCTATGTACTCCTCCACCCATTTCGGTACCCCCGATTTGGGCATGTCGAAAAACCGCTCGGGCGACGATGACCGCGACGAAGAAGACGCCGAGTTTTGCCTCCAGCGGTCCACCGCGGCGTCGCTCCAGAACTCAACCCATCTCGGGGTTCTCACTTTGGTTACTATACCCGTATCCAAGCTTCTACGTGAAAAATTCGACGACAAACCGGCCCATTTCTCACCGACGGACCTTAGCTTTTGTAGGAGTATCGGATCGGTTTCTGAGTTCCGGAACAGAGACTCTCGGTCGAAAAAATCAGATAGATCCAAACCGCAGCAGAAGATCCGACTCTCGTCGACGAAAAATATCGGGTTACCGGCGAGAGAAGGATGGCAAGGAATGTAACAATGGTTGAAAATGGGGATTAAGAGCGGCGCTCTCTTTAACGCATTTCTCGCGACCCGTAATGCCTTTTCCCGGCCGGAAGGTCTCGGGCCCCACGATTTGGACCAGAGAGTGTTTCGCGCAATTTGGAAGGAAATGGCTGCAATAGGGAGATCGAGCGACGCGCGAAGATGTAGCCGTGCGCCGGCGGAGCGCCATTCCGGAAAGCCGGGACCGACGGGCAAGCCGGCGGAGAGTAAGGCCCGAAGATCGGGAGGGAAGGCAAAGCCAAACTCCGCCTCGGCTCGGGCGAACTCCGCTTCGGATAGACCCGGCTGGACTTGGATACCCGAGCTGCGCAAATGATTTATGACTTTATCAGCGAGAGACGAGAACGAGACGAGGCTGTTGCGGACTGGGAGGGAGGTGGCTGTTGACGGGGCGGCTGCTCTGGCGGAGAGGCGGCGGAGGCCGGCTATGTGAGCCGGGTTTAGACCGGTCATTCTCCGGTCCACGTCTACCATTGTGTGCTTCAAAAAATAGACAAAAGCTCGAAACCTTCTCTATGGAGTCATTTGTTTATTGCTTTTGTTCTTTTAATAAAATAAAATAAAAAACCGAAAAAAGGGAAACTAACGTGCTGCTGCTGCTGTCGTCCGCTGATTACTTGGGATTTCTCGTTTTGGGGTTTTTGAGCGTTTTAAAAGGGGGACAATGAGAGTGGCTCTGCGAAGGTGAGAACGGAGAGAAGCGAAGTAGTCCTTTGTGTGTGCGCGTCTGCCAGAGACAGCGTGACAGGAGGGAGAGAGCGGAGCTTGGTATGTCAAGAAAGGTTGGAGATTTATAGCGGCGAAGGAGTGGAGCCCACCTTATTTGGACTCTGTCAGATGTTGTGGGTTTTGCTCATATTTCCTTAATTAACCTCAGACATTGGTTAGTAAGGACAGCTAATGATGTCTAAGCTTTTGGGGATTAGAGGGTCTATTCAATTCGTCTGGATATGCAACGGCTCCTAAAAGTAAAAGGGGGAAAACAGGAAAACATTATAAAAAAAAAAAAAAAAAGTGTGGTAATTGGGAGGTGATTATGTTTCCCGGGAGGCCGTCGCTTTTTAAACGGTAATTTGGCATCGCACAGGTGACTGCCAGTCGCCGATGATGAAATTGGTGACGAGCATAAAAAGAAAGAGAGGAAAAAATGATTAGTCTTGTCCCAAATAACTATAAATTTTACCTGAAAGATATTCTCTTCTCTGTTCAGGAGTGTTTTAATTAAGCCTGATTCCCTTTTTTTTTTTCTTCCTTCTTTTCTTTTCTCTCTTATTTTCTTTTTAAACACAAGAAATAATCATTGATCAGTCCATTAAATATTTTATAAAAAAATAAAACGACAAATCTGAAAATGCAGCAAAAAATACGGAAACCCCTCTTAAATTTCGCATATATATATATATATATATATATATATTTATTTATTTATTTATTTATTTTGCGTGAAAAAGTGGAGAAAAGTAGAAGTCTAAACTCCCACTTCTCCCTGAACCAAACCTCAGATAACGCCCTCAAATTAACTTGGGTGGGCTCTTTTTTTTTTTTTTCATTTCTTCTTTTGTTTTCACTGTTACAAGCTTTTTGCTTTTGCCCACCACCTCTTTTGCTCCGTGGCCCAGGAGAAATCATGTACTTGTTGACAGGCGAGATAAAAGCTAAGCACACACTCATAATGGCGCCTCGTTGTGTACTAACGTTTAAACTCCCCTTTTCGCCTCGTTGTGTACTAACATCATTTCACGTTTAACTCCCCTTTTTAATTTCTCTTATTTCATTTGTTTATTGTGCAAAGGCAGCCAGTTTTGGAGCAAAGGCTAATCATTGGCTAAATGCCTAATCCACCCAACCAACACCATCTGGGATAATTAATTTCCGTGAAATAATGTTGGTGTACCAAAATCCTTTTTTTTTTTTAATTTTTTTAGTAAAAAAAAAATTTCATTAATAAGTGGCTCGGCCCATCATGCTACTCCTTCCGAGCTCCATGCATCAAAATTTGTCATCATAGTTTCGATTGTAGGTACGTGGTCAGCCTTCTTGGCAGTATTATAACCCACCACCATAATTTTTAAAAACGTGACCGAACTAAAAATCGAATCGAAATGTCATCGATTTGGTTAGAGATTAAATTTAATTTATTTAAAAATTTGAATAAGATTAAAAGTAAGAAAAAAAAAACTAAATTTGATTAATTCAAACGGTTTCATCGGATACAAACAAATGACTCGTACAAATTTTCGATAGAAATATATTTATTGTTTGTTAATATGTATTTACGTTAAATTTTTTCATAATGCTTATACATATATATTTAAATTTTATTTCAATACTATTTTATATTTTTTGTATAATATAAAAATAATATTCGTTTTTTTTTTTCAAAAATTTGATCTTCCCTTTCAACCACTGAGTTAATGACCAGATTAATAATTCGCCAAATCAAACTCTTATTTAGGTTAAAGCTCAGTTCAATTTTAAAATTATGCTTGCAACGATAATATTTATTATATGCATAGAACTAATAATAATGTGTATTAAACAGTACATTGAATGCGTGCAAAAACCTGCCTGTTTGGCCCAAATATTTAAGCTGCTTAGTGCTCTTAATTATTCGTTCAACTCACATATTATTATTAGTGCATGTAATGAGTTCATTCAACAAGGCTGGTTATGAACATTTTTCCAATAGTTTCAATGAGGAAAAATATTGGATTTTTGGTGCACATTTCATATTCAAAATTAGGCCAATAAAATCAATTTGTCGAACATATTTATCAAAACAGCAGAAATATTGTATCTTTCATGTGAAATTCTCTTTCTGAGCAGGAGAGGAAATATTAAAAAGTGATGAAAATGGTTCTCCAAAGCATACAGATTGAGTCCAAACAACTCGGAAAGTGGAAAAGTGGGTGGAATTGCACGCTTTCCCCATTTGTGTCCAGCTCGTAAAGTTTCTGCAAATAAGGCTAAATTCAATTTATGTATCAAAGCTTAACTAAATTCACGAGCAATTCGAGCTTGAATTTAACTGCTTTAAAAAGTGAATGTGGTTGAGAAGTAGGAACTTAAAGACTACGCCGCTCCGTTTATTTAACGAGTTTAAAGGAAACGAGTGTAGAGTTTTGTGGCATTGGAAACAGTAAAAATCTCGATGTTTTTTTTTTTTTTCTTCTTCTAAATGAAAAATGTCTCGACTGACGTGCCATTCACATCTAAGACGTTCAAATTGGCCCTTGAATTAATTAATCCTACCCCATCTAAGACATTCAAATTGTAACGACCAGCCTGACCTTTTCTAATTTTGTCGCTGTATTAGCGTTCAATGAAAGTAACTAGGAACTACATTTCCTCCTCGGAGTAGTGCTCAACGATAGTAACCAAAAATAAATGGAGGGTGTTGAAGAAAATTTAGGCCAAAATCTTCGAGTAATCAGGAAATTGAAATGTTACCACATTTGTTTTAATTTCTTCGAGTTTGGGTGAGGGACACACAATATTTTTGGCACGTAATCTTGTAGCATGCAAGTGTTGAATAGTTAATTACATGCATGGAACGGTATGATAGTTGCATGAAACACGCCACAATTGGATGCAAACATTTGATGCAAGCATTATTCTGTTGAATACATGCTAGTAATTAATAGTTGGAGATCTGTATGTCAGGTGCCACCAGTTTCTACCTTTTTCTTTTTCTATTTCCTTAGTTCGTTGACATTTGGACGGCCGGCAGCTAAATTCCAATGTAACGTATTGGTGGCGTTCTTCTGCAACCGTACTTGCAAAGTTTTTAAATATTGCCATTGGCAGAGGAAAAACAGTAGAAAGGTAGATGTGCGTGCATGTGAGTTAAGCATATCATAAAGATAAATAAAACAATTATATCCAAATGACTCTTTCTATGTGTAGTTATTGCCTGTAGCCAGTTCGCCTTATGTTAGAGATTTCGGTCTTTGACAGATTCAAAAACATTTACGCATTTTTGCATACTATTATCTTTTTTATTGTCACAGTCAGATGACTAATCGCTCGAGCCTGTATCTTTTAAAATGCTATTTTTTAATTTTTAATTTCTGCGAGATTTCTGGCTTTGGCCTTTGGGGGAGAGATTGCATTGACCTGGGATCAGTAAGGAAAAAAAAAAAAAAACGAGTCTAACATGTGAGCTTTGCTTTGATTCTCGTTCTAGATCAAGCCCGAAAATTATATATATATAAAAAAGTCTTGGGTTTATGTTGATATAATGATTTGGTCGTGAGATAAGTAATCAACGGTGTAATTCTTTAGTCAGCAAATCTCCACTTGCTACATCTCCGCATGAAAGTAACTTCCACAATAATTAAGCAAATAGCCCTCTCAGATAGTACATCTCACCAGATTGGTCTTTTAATTGAGGTGCGCATGGCCCAAGTATAAGTGCATACCTGTCAAGCAAATCAATACTCTTTTAAGAATTGATCTCATCGCTCCTCATTCCTCTCCCACACGGGTTTAGATATTCAATTCAATTTAGGCTGCATTAATGTTAATTCCTTGTATACCTCATAATTAACTTGAAATTGCTGCATTTAGTGTGGTGAAAATAAAAGGACTCGTCGGCTATAGATCTTTTGGAATTTGCACGGGACCACCGGGATTAGATTTGTAGGCTTTACAGGGTTAATGGACCGACTAGCATTGTCACTAAGTCATAGCCAAAAGCCACAAGATTCTAGGACAGGTCATCAATGGTTGTGCTAATGTGGAGCCAACTTGGGCACAGTCCGTGGAATTTAATGGAGTGAGGCCATTTTCTTTGTCTGTAGATTTGGTAGGCAAGGTGGGGGTCTAGGTAAATCGTGCAAATCGACCAGCGATATGGTCCACGTGGATATAGTGGAAAACATTGCTTGCTTGTCTTCACCAAATCCTACATGCATTATCTATCTCCAATGATCAACTCATCAAAGTCAGATATATCATGTGCACGAGATTAACTAGCAAAAATGTCCTATGACGTGGGTTTTCGTAATTTATAATATAGATATTCAAGGAAGCCATAGACGTGTGGTTTCATATTGATCAAAGTAGGAAATATAGATGGAACGAGAATAGGCCCTCTAGGAGCGAGTGACCACTCCATAGCATGTATGATGCCTCGGGAGGATGTTGACCAACTTCAAAATGCTAGCAAAACAAACAAGTATACTGTCTTGCTTGGAAGGTTCAACGGACTCGTATGTAAAGATTTTCCTTACGAATTTTAAGTGCATCAAATCTCCTCTACCAATCAATTTCAATTTCTTTCATTATGTGGTATAAGTGGAACTTCATGGTGACGTTAGAGAGAGAGAGAGAGAGACATGAATGGACTCTATGTTTTTTTTTTTGTTTTTTGTTTTTGGTTTTTTTTTTTTGTTTTTTTTGTATAGATTAATGGTTAGTAGTTAGTAGAGGTCAGGGAATTGGGGCATATTATAGGTCCCTGAAGCACTAAGATCTCATGACACCACAATTCACTTTTGGAGGGTGAAAGGAGGGTCCTCGAATCGATATAATCCTAGGAGAGAGGATTTCATAAATGATTTCATATTGTAGCTGAAGATATAGCCTCTAACACAGATGGGGATAAAGTAGAGGGATTGAATTTGCACGGATTAACAGGAGACTATGATGATAATAAAAAAAAAGTCACCCAAAACATGGAGATGCATGCTACAAGAATAAAATCATTTTTGTCGGGTAAGGATCAAACCTACTTGTCCTCTTTAATTTATGCACTCCTCGTTATTGAAGGTCGCATTTAATACCATTTTAATAAAACAGGAGAGACATGCACCATCCCATGTGCTTCGTCAATCTCCCTAAATTATTTATAGCTAGAAGACCGAAGGCGTTTGGCTAGTCTTTGTTGGAATCATGGTTGGGTAAAGCCTAGCTAATTCAAGTGGATTTGTGGAGCGACTGATTGGGTTTCGTTGCTTTATTGATTTCAATATTTTGGAAGCTAAATGTGCGTAGATTGATTAAGCTAAAGCGATCGAGATTGAGAGAGGCGATTATGGGGGGCTCTTTGCACAAAGGTTTGCACTGCAAAATTGTAGTCTATGAGTCGTGTGAAGAGGGGCAATTGATGACCCTTTGCAATCATATACATATAATTTGACGAACTATGTGTCGGACAAAATATCAATTTATGTGAGGTATATCTTTGACACAATGGTTCACCAAGGTCACCATCAATCAAAGGCTCAAAAGGATCATCTTCCTAGTGGATCCCGTTTTTTAACATTTCAAATGATCTGATTTTGATGCCATTTTCGTATGCCGAGTTAACATAGCACTCCACAGAAATTATGATCTTATCTGTGCCCCCTCTTGTGGGGTTCGGATTTTTATTCTGATCCGATGATCCCCCTTTCCCTCTGGATCGATAGAAGGGCAAAAGCAAGTAAAGTTGTAAGGCATCATCTGTTTTTGTGAATAATGAGAAGCGTGTGATAACGATGGAATAAAGCGAGGTCTTAGAAGATTGTTTTATGGCCTTCGCTTTACACAGATAACTTGGAGTGGAACAGATCCCTTGCAGTGCACGGATCACAAGAAGACTCTGGAAGTTCGAAAGGTCACATGAAGAATAAAAAAAAAAAAAAAAAAGGTACAGATAACTTGGAAGTTCGGGAGTTCACATTAAGAACAAAAAAACCAAAAAGGTAAAGTTTCAAAGTAGTTCAATTTAGATTCTTCCTCAATCGATTAAAATAAGCATAAAGTTTGGGACGCAATTGGGGTTTCTCAATCGATCAACGTAAAATGTAAAACGGAAATCGACTGCTATTCATCATAATTCCCTTTCCAATTTTTATCTAATTATTAAGAACATAATTGTCTAGACACATTCTTACTTGAAGCGTACTCACATTGCACCATCTTACCCGTTAAATGTACATTTGCAACTCTTGTTTCGTTAAGTACAATCATGTTTTGAAAGACAAAAAGTCTACAATTAAAAGTAATAGTAGTGCAAACGATATATAGAACCCATCCGATTCACCTAAATTTGACTTTCTACAATTTTGTGGTCCGTCCTCCGGAAGATCACCTCTCTCGAGGAGTTGAGAGGTGGTGGTGCGTAGGCCTACAGCAGACTCCCGCGAGGGGCCGAAAAGAATGGAAAATTTGTGCATTTGAGAGACAAAAGCCATTATAGTTGCAATCCAAAGAGCCACCAAGATTTGGACTTTAATTACCATATACTAAAAACCAATATCAAATTTTTGTGAGTTGAAACCAATCTGACACGGAAACAGCTTCGATTTATTGTTCTTCAAATCGTGACGGTGTCCCAATCAAGAAGACAAGAACCTAATACTAACCATTATTGCCGCCGTAAAGAATCATGTAAAATCACATTGCTCTCTCCTTTCAGGAGCCACAGAACGTTCAAAGACAACTGTGGATGAATTTTCAATTTGAAACATCTGCAATCATACCCCTCGGCACTGGTGGACAGTCAACCTACAAGGGCAAAGCTCCCCCCAAACTCATAGCCTAGTTGAGCCTTCGATAAGACAGATATCCAATTAGTGCCCCACTGACCGGATAAGCTGCCGTAGCCGGTTGGTTTTCATATCAGCACCTCTCAAATATATTTACAGAAATATGGTACACATACACAAAGTTAATTTAATATATTTTAGACCTAAACTTATATATTATATTGCTATTATTGTTATATATAATGCATTTTTGTTGTTAACAATAAATACTATAAATGTATATTCAATAATTATAATAATATAATGCGTCAATTTAATCACATCAATGTAACAAAAATTGATATATCTAAGTCAAACAGATTGATGCAACAGTTGTCTTAACGCCACTTAATCAGGGCTGTGATTCAACTGAAATAAACTAACAAGAACCTCTGTTGCATTAGATTAATTTGTTTTTATGTGACAATTTAAACACAAGCTTAACGTCGACTAACAATTGCAAATTGCGGTTCACCCAATAGCAAACGATTTTGGATTATAATTTTACCAATCCAGCCAAACAAACGCCACGTATTTCAAATAAACAACATTATCGCTAATATCTAATTGTAGGCATGCATTCATAAACGCATAGATCTGGGCTGTACGGTCCAAACAGTAAGTGGGCAAAAATTTTCAGTTTTAATAGTCTCGATTGGGCCTAATTTAGAGCCATTGAAAGTCTTATTTGGGTCTAATTTGCAAGCTAATTTACTGGCGCTATCTATGGAGGCGGAAAAGGTGGCACGTCGGCACAATTTATTGGTGATTTGATGCACTGAGAGACAGGCTGTGTCGAGCCTTGCAGAGGGACTAAACTAGAAAGCGGACAATCGATGAGATACACTAACATTGAAGTCGTGTCTTCAACTAAAAATCTCAAATTTAAATCTCACTCAAAATCAATTAATTAAAAAAAAAAAAAAAGACATAAATGTCAGTCAGGTTAGGCAGATTGGCTATAGGTATAATGACAAAGGACGGTGTGAGCTGAACCTTAACCCTTGTTTGGGAGGGTGGAAAATATGGGCGAAGGAAAACGGAGGAAAAGGAGAATTTTTGTTTTAGGGAGAGGCTTTAAATAGAGGGAGAAGAAAGTCAAAATCTAAAAGTTTTCCTCACAGCCCACAAAAACCCACCCATTATTCCAATTTTAGGATGAAAATGAAAGGAATGCAATTTATGGTACAAATTGATAAATTTACTCCCGTTAACTAAACACTTGCCTTCTATAATGTTGAGGTAAAAAGGTACCTTTGTTCTTTTTTATGTGAGAAAATTTGCATTTTTTTCCCCCATCTAATTCACTTGCCTCCAAGGAAGAAGAGAGGGATAGGAACTCTTTTTTTTTCTTTCTTTTTTTTCCTGTCCCTTTTCTTTCTCCCCGTGTTCCTTCCTTCTATTTACCTTCCTCCGACTCTTTTTTCCCAAACAAAGCATAAATCTGGCCCTGGAGGAAAAAGTGATGGGCTTCAATGCTCTTACCCCGTCGCAGAGGACGATGGAGATGGGAAACAAGAAGAAGAAGCAAGCGATGAGTCGAATGGCGATTACAAGAATCTCTCTTTAATACATTTTCCCATCGAATAAGAGATTTTCATCTTAAATATTAACGATGACTTCCAGTGGGATTAATTTAAGCATCAGTGACACTTCAAATGATGCAGGGGCTTTTAAAATCACACACACACACACAAAAAAAGGAAAAAAAAAAAGGAGGGGGGGAATCCTAATGATATTGGATTGGATATGATCATGATTGCAACGAGCCAAAAGGGTTTCATTCCTCCACCCAAATCATTAGACATCTATTTTAAAAGAAATCACTAATTGGGTTCTGCCGACGACTTGGACCGGGTTCTCGAGAAAGCAAATGTCACGTGACGCATGACACTTTTATAAAAGCATCCCGACAAATTGCATCAAACATTCAGTTCTGATTCTCGCCGGCTTAAAAGGCCAGTGTATCGGTCTACTTCTGATCATGTTTCGCTCATGTTACCACACGAACTACAAATTTATTTACTTTTTAATTTAATTAACAATGACTGAAATTTGGACAATTAAAATTCGTTAATAATATATTATATATATATATATATATTTTTTTTTTCTTGGTTAGTATAAATAAAAGGTCATATAACTCATACATAAATAAAAAGAAATTAAAAAAAAAAATAAACCCTACCTCCTCTTTTAACACAAAAGCTAAAGAATAGTTACTTTATACAAACGGTCTTCTACAAATTTATAATGGTAGAGAAACCCCGTACTATACCTAAGACGTCCGTTATCAATTAACCCAATTACTCTCACATGCATGATCCTTGATACCCAACAGATTTTGAGACTCAGCTACCTTCAGACCCATGGTCCTGAACTTGCTTCGGGCTCTTTGCTCTCCAGCTCGAGCCCACTAGCCCAACTGGAGCTCTCAATTATGGGTCCCAATGCTATCTTTTAGACCCTGTAAAATCAAGGGCGTTACGCGCTCGTGATAGGGAGTTCTCTCATTCTCTCCTTCTCTTCTCGATTCTGTTTTTTCTTTTCTTTTCTTTTCTTTTTTTTCTATTACTCATCAATGCTATATATAAGCAAAATCTTATCGCACAGAATAGATATTTTAGTAGTTGACACCTATGTCAGACAATTCATAAAACTAAGTCCCCATTATCTGCTTTGATGGAAAGTGGTGGCCACCTCTTGCGCAGATACATACGAATCTATGTTCAAACAAAGATATATATGAATTGTATTCCCAACTCAAAGTCGCTGTAAGTTCAGGTGTTGTCGTTTTGACTGTATCAACATCTCATTTTGAAGTGAATGAATAAATGTGTTGGAACTAAGTCTTTAATTGAAATGTCCAAGTTCCGCATGTTGAAAGCAATATGAAGCTTGACTGATGGAGAGATTGAATTATTAATCGAAAATTCCTTTGCTCCTTTGTCATGGGGTTGACCTTGAATCTTAATTACGAAGTCGAACATTGATCAATTGTGCTTACTAAGTACTTGTCCTAGTTCTACTTCAATTGAGGCAAACATGTCAATTTGGCCATTAACTAAAAATATTGCAATCAAAAATAATTGTATAAGTAGATTTTCTGGTGTCCGTGTATACTATGAATTACACGGGTTTGAGGCCTTAAAGTCTCCAGTGTCACGTACATACTCAGCTTCTGCAATAATATTGCTCTATGGCAGTAGCGGAGCTAGAAATTTCTAATAATGTGGGCAAACAACTAGATGTGCGACAAAAAAATCAGTGTGGGCAAAGATAGTCTTTTTTTTTTTTAATTAAAAAAAAACAATATATAGGACAAAATTTTGATTTTTAGTAGAGGCATTTGCAGTCACTCACTTGTATGTGCCTCCGCCACTTCACAACGTTCTCTTCTTCTATGAACATTAAGATGCAAATTACTAAGAAGTATTGATTGTAATGTAATTATTTTTGTGTCAATAACTATTGTAGCGAACTCGCACATATCACATAGTATTTATCAAAACTTTTACAAATAAGTGCACTCTCATCGCACGGTTTCCTGCCGGCGAAATGGCCGATGAGACTTTGGTGACAAGCTTTCGTTGCTAATTGGTGATGAGGTCCTTATCAACTTTAATGATATTGCCAATAATCCTCGTGTAGAGCGGAGAAAAACGTTTTAAGACGGTGTCACGAATAGAATTTGGTTAGAAAGGCCGTTGCCATTTCCAACGTAAATGCAATGCAATGCATATTCGCATGCACATGCGACATTGAGAATGACAAACAAATGGTAAAAGTCGGTTGCATCACACCTACACAAGAGTTTAAAAACGATTGTTCATGAAGTCCCAGGTTTTATCGACGGTTTTCTGGCCGCCTCGGCTTCAATTTCAAGGTTGCCTTGACCTCGTGGATACGAAAAATAATGGGTTATGCATGATGAGGTTGCTTCGGGGCTGTAACTTACCAGACAAAGAGAAGATTGTGGGATGTTAGTCTGTGATTTAGTGTCTATCACTCCCATACTTAAGTACTAATATGAAAGATTTATGAGAAGCTTATCTTATAAAGGATAAGGACCCTTCTGTTGATGGAGATTACAAAAAATATCTAGTGCAATAAGTCTTACTGTTATTAAGTATTAACATAAAAATTAAGAAATCTGTGAGAGATTATAATGTATATTAAAACTAAAATAAGCCCGTGCAATGATGGGAGACCTTCCTTTTGCTTGCATGTACGGTTCTATTTCCCCGCTGCTTAGGGCATTGATCCCGGTGGGTGGGTGTGGGACAGCAATCACCGGGGCACAAGATAAGATGTATTTTAGTTTTATCCGTATTTTTACAATAACCCTCTTTTTCTTTTTCTTTTTTTTCTTCTTTTTTTGTGCGCAGTAAAGCATCTTAGAAGCAATTTGTATATCAATTGAGACTAAGTTATTTCCAGACGATTTTAAGGACGTACCATGCTCATCTAGGTTTAGTACATTTACGATTTTACTCTTGCAAGGTACAGCTTTGATAAACAAACAAATAAGGCTCTTCTTTTTATTATCTTGGACTAACATTGTGAATTATTTTCACAATAACTTAATTTCATGCATCCCTTTGTTTTCTAAGGTAACTCAAAACTAAATTTCACTCATTTTTTAGGGTGAAGTGAGGAGTGACACAATTGCTTTTTCAAAAAAAAAAAAAAAAAATGGAGACATATTGCATTCATCTACAGTCTCTTAAATGTCTATTAGTTAGTGAAAACAAAGCAATGGACATTAGATAACTGATAAGGTACTCTATTTCGGCTTCAAATGCTGGCAAGCAACCATTATCTTGGAGCTGTGAAAACGAAGACAACTACAGCATTTAGATTCTTTCAAAGGAGACAAATTGCTGCCGCCACATTGATGCTTACCAGCTTGCAATTCGAGAGAAAAATAAAAATTCATTGAATCCCATGTTTATTTTCCACCAAAAACAAAAGGCCAAATTAGTACAACTATTGTGCAGTATACGCTAGAACATCATTTTAGCCAATAACACTTGTCGTGAAATCGATTCTAGGGACCATTTTGCCCATTGTGTCATAAAAAAGTTTTAATATGTCGAGTAATATTTGGAAACCATCCTTGTCATTCTTTTTACACTTTTCGCAGAAAATCGGAAAAATAACTAATTCCCTTCTTTTTTTTTTTTTTAGCAAAGTTCCTTTCTTGTTACGTTACCCATATTATACTAATAACGATAATGTATTGCCCTGCTCAAAAAAACAAAGGAAAAAACAAGTAAATGTTAGAAGAAACCAAAATAAAAGAAGAAAACTAATGAGAGAACGAAGAAAGTTACGAAAAACAAAATTTAAAAAAAATGTATATATATATAGAGAGAGAGAGAGAGAGAGAGAGAGAGAGAGAGAGAGAGAGAGCTCAGCATTACATGGACCAACCAAAACAAAGTCTCTCTAGGGCCCCCATCACATTTCTGCACCCTTACATAGCCCCAGACTCTTCCTGACTTCCCACCTTCCAAATCCAAAGTAAAGCACGTACACAGTAGCCGTAGCCCAGCCGGCGAGGTCCTCCGACCTCCGCCAGTCCCCACCTCTTGGGGCTGTGCCGATGTCCCTCCCCCAGCCCCACTCGCCACCACCTCCCCCACCGTCACAAGAACCGGCGCAACAGCCACCTCCACCTCTAAAACTGGCAGCGCCACTTTACAAGCAACACTCATGGTCGCCGGACATCGACCGGGACGAGGCGTGGCGTAGGCGTAAAGGTAACAGCAAGAACAGAAGAAGCAAGAGCGTTACCGACGACGACCTCGACGAGCTCAAGGGTTGTATCGAATTGGGGTTCGGGTTCGACTCTCCTGATCATCAAACGGATCAACGCTTGTCCAATACATTGCCTGCTCTTGGCCTTTACTATGCTGTCAACAAGCACTACTATGACACCATCTCCAAGTCACTGGTCATCACAACAATCACGTCGTCTCCATCCAAGGCGTCTGATTGTGACTCACCATCTCCCATGGCCAGTCCCCACACCATAGTCAGCCCCGGTTTGTATTAATCTCTCCATTTCCTTTCCCGACGTGCACATCATCTTAAATATATGGAAAAAAGGAAAAATATTTCAGTGCACAAAACTCACACTGTAGTAAATCATATTAGATAATACACCATTAAGCATTAGCAAACGGTTCATATCAGATCAGATTCATAAACTTCTCTCTCTCTCTCTCTCTCTCTCTCTCTTTAATTTTTTATGATATTCTTTCTGACCCTTTTGGATTTTTGTGTGAAATCTTGAATTTGATGGGAAATTTGAACGTATTTTATGTGTGTGTGGGTGTAGGTGACAATCCACAGACGGTGAAGACAAGGCTGAGGCAGTGGGCACAGGTGGTTGCTTGTTCAGTGCGGCAATTTTCGAGTTCAAGCTGATGATTATTCCAAGGGTTAACTGCAAACCAAACTAGAGTTGTCAAAGCAAGCAAACATCGGTATCAAGATTGCTCATCATTAACTTGTTTGATAATGATAATGATACTTCATTCCCTTCTGCCTCCATCTACCAACTTTCTTTCTATGGTTCCATAGATGTTAAAGGAGGGGAAAAAAAAAAAAAACAAGATAAAAAAGGCTAAATGAAAACCCCATCATTGAAAAGGAAAACCAATAGCTAATAGGGTAGGGTGATTGACAATTTTTCCTTTCCTTTCTTTCTCTATTTTTTAGGTAATTGGTTATTTTAATTAATTAGTTGGCTACCCCTGTTTAACTGGCCTGTTTCTTTTTGTTTGGTTTTCTGCTTCAGTTGGTCTGTTGGTGTATTCGGTAGTCTGCATATCTTCACTCTTAAGTGAAAATTAAAGTCAAAAGTTGTTTGTCTGGTTGAATGGCTGTTTGTGTTCTTCGGTTTAAAAAGCTGAAATTAAGGAAACATAGAGCACAAAGATCCTACTTTCATGTCTTTGCACAAAGGGAAAATAGGGGCTTTTCCAGACGAGAATCCGTTAACTTGATGGATAACAGCTCGTTTTCTCCGACGGGCAGCAATCAATTTCTTGCATGAAAGGAAGGCATTCCGTATACGAGTAAAAAAATGTCCCTAATTTGTATAATTCTAGGAATTCACTGTATGGATGCACTCTATTTCGACGCGGACCAAACGACACCGGCTATCTTAATGCGGTATAAATACGGACGATGTGAAACTAAATTGTAATTATTAATTGCGATCATACATCAAATTATTATATATAATCGATGGTTATAATAGTATGTAATGTGATATTTTTTGTTAACTCACATCGTTAGGAAACCCAAATCCGTGTACCATTCCGAATAATTCTATTGGGCAGCCGCGAACTGCTCTGCTGTTGCATGCGGCTAAGTCCCAGTAATGTGCAACTCCTTGTAATTAATCTAATGCTCAGTATCGTGTTCTCAGATGTGTTCTTTCTTAAACTATAGATCTTCCCCATTTGAATGTCCCCCCCCTATTTTTGGAGTTGTGCCTGAGAAATCATGTCTCGCCTATTTGTTATTGGCCGTGTGATAATTGTCATCAGGTGGTGGGTCAAAGTAAGAAATCATGTCTCATGCAATCTTTTTCGAGAAACAACATTTGGTAAAACAAGAGTTTTTCATGTAGGTTCGCGATGCCTCGCAAGTGACAATGCCCGTGGCCCGTGGATCACGGGTCCTCTGTCCACGCTAAAGTTTAAACTTGTATAGGTGCAGCAAGCACTTCATTTGATGTGTGAAGGCAGCTGGCTGCAATAAGCGCCACCAAACTTGGTCGTCATTTTTGCTAGAGCCTGAATGCTTCAGAAAAAAATATATAAAAACATTTGTTAATGGAATGAGGGACAGCTGTCACTGTGACTCCTCGAAGTGAAAACGCCTTTTCGCATGGAAATACAGATGATGACGGGACAATGGGCCTCGTTCTTACTTTATATGGTCGTCCAATTGTTCGAGGAATAATCTTGAACACGTCATCTGGGTTGGCTCGGAAGTGAAACTTCCATGTGGATGTGTTTTCTGTTTTGTATGGTGGGGAAGAATTGCTTAATTAATCAAAACCAGAAAATAATCGCAGGTTATTTGGTCAGAAAAATAGAAACTGCCACAACTCCTGACTAGGACTTTGTTGACAAGCAATTTATGAGACAACTGGTAGTTCTTGTCTTGTATGTGATAGCTAAAACTGATAGCTGCAAAAATTAATGATATTTGGTTAATTCATTAATAAACTACAAAAACAGTGGTATCGCAATGCTTGTTTTACATCTTATTTTCCATCATCCATTGGAATTCACGTACGTCATTGAATCCATAAGGAATATATATCTCTACACGTTTTGTCTAGCAAATTGGATTCATACTATTATTCTATTTCACGCATCAAAGCACTTAATATGAAATGTTAATAAATAAAATATTAAAAAAAAACTTTTAGCTAGAATCATACTAAAATGAATAGAGTCATTTTGGGGTTTAAACTGGGCATCCAAATGAGGTGTAATTGCAAATATAACAGCAGCAATGTTTTACAGTTAAATTATTGGCATCACAAGGGATAGTCAGGAAATTGCAAGGTGGAGTTCTAGCTTTGATCTGTAGATATAGCACGCAAATGCAATCTAAATTGAAACCATCAACTTACTTGATGACCATGTCAATTCATAATACTCTAGTCAAATGCATGTTACTGCATAATTATATGACAGATCCGTACAAATACCCAACGATTGAAGCTTCCGTCTATACTTATGTATATCTTTTGACCGGTCTCTGTGTTGAAAAGTATACGAGTACAGCTCCTAGCCTGTTTTGTTCTTTACGGTAAAACGTATCCTACCACAGAAGAATAAACAAAGCAGACGACCATTTGGAAGTTAGTGGAAAGAAAACGTCAGGCATAGCGTAGAAATTGGAAGATGGAAAAAGGGTTTGCTGCCTATAGCGGACCTTCTTCATTCTTCTTCTAGCTAGAAAAGAAGGCTAGTGGAAAAGCCACACGCGTTCAAATGCACAAACCCACTTTAGAAAAAAGAAAGAATACATTATTATAGAAGCCTCCTTCTCAGAAACGACCAAGAACGCCCCCATCGCCAATAGAATATTCTAGTAGAAAACGCACACATTTGACAAAGAAATAAGCAGGGTTTGCTTTTCTTTAATAATACACAACAATAACGCTTTTTCTTATCAGTGTTGTTTCTCAATCGTTTCTAGAACCAGCGTCGCTTTCTGTGACCCTTTCTTCTCCTTCATAATTTCCATACGCCAAACCGGAGAGAGAAGTATTTTTTTTCCCTTGGGGGTGGCTTTTTTCAGGGAAAGTTATGGTCTTGGCCTGGTGGTGGCTTTTAAAACGTACCATCTCAGTCATCTTGGTGAGCATCCATGGAAGCAGATGGGCAGAAGTGCTGTGAAAATCTTGTTAGCTCTAAGTTCTTCCTCTCTGGGTTTTATTGCTGGGGTTGGGAATTCTTGACAGCTCTCTTGCTTTTTAGTTGCTCTATCTAATCGAGCTACCGCTCTTTTTTCCCCTTTTTTCCCTCATTTACTTACCTTTCACATATATATATATCTTCACAAACATTTAGTTCTCTTGATTTATAATTTGGTTTTGGTTTTCAACTATTGGGGTGTTGTGACTCAAAAAAAAAAAAAAAACAAATAGAAAAAGACTATTTGGGTGTTGAGAGGTAGGAATTAGAGGGGTTCGTTAGGGGTGAATCGGGAAGAAATGTCAAAAAGGGCAGTTCCGGCGCCGTTTTTGACGAAAACGTACCAGCTGGTGGATGATCCAAGCACAGACGATGTGATATCCTGGAATGAAAGTGGCACAACTTTTGTGGTCTGGAAAACAGCAGACTTTGCCAGGGACTTGCTTCCAAATTATTTCAAGCACAATAACTTCTCCAGCTTTGTCCGCCAGCTCAATACCTATGTAAGTCGTCAACCCCATCCATTCCTTTTAATTTTTGTTTTTCTTAAATTTCCAGCTGGATCCAATCCATGGTAGACTCGTACATATGTCTTCTTGCATGTCCATGGCCTCCCGATCATCTCCTGTCCAATATTATCGGCTGTCGATTCCTTCTCACGCACGTTCTTTGTGTTGGTTTGTTTGTTTTGTCCGGGTAATTCATTGTGCAGCCGTAAAATGATCTGGGTAATACATTGACACGATTTTCCTAACTGCCAAACAATATTTATCTCGCGTTATCCACATAATAAAATAATCGAGTTTTTTTTTTTCCTTTTTTTGTCAAAACATAATTGGGGTGTGTAACAAACCTAACAGGGTGCAAAAAAAAATCTAATAATTATAATATTAAATCCAATAATACATAAAGCACTTTTTTCATGTTTTATTGGATAATTTGTTCCGTTTGTTTGTTGCACAATTCTGTTGTGATTTTTTTTTAAAAGAAAAAAATTATTTTTTTTTTTATTATGTGACGACATGCTAAGATAAATGTAGCAATACATTTATGAAATTCTCCCCTGAAGCCTGGAGTTTCAGCTGGGTCTCCTTTCTCCGTTATTTGAATTATGTTGGTAGCCATGGGATAGGGTAGTAACCAATTTCTCATCGGTGCAACCCAGGGACTGAAATAGTTGATGCCATTCATCCAACTACAAAATTTTTTTTAATTTGACTCCCATCAGCTGAGTTTCATCAACTCAACTCAATGTTTAATATATGTGAAAACAACTAATTTAAATAGTTTTCAATTAGAATAAACTAAATGATAAAATATATTTCTATGATGACTTAAAAAAAGGTAATTGAGAATAATAAACAACAAAACTTTTTGTCTTTGTTTTTTTTTTTGTTTTGGGGGGGGGGGAACAGCTGTGCCATAAAATTAATAGCATCCTAAAAAGCTAGCTGATAATTAATTTAGAGGGAAAAATCTAATTTAAAAGTGTTTAACATAATCAAAGTAATCACAGACGTGAGGTAGAAGACTGCAAAATGTCAAAAAATTAATTAAAATTCCACTTGCTCACGGGAGAGATATCCCATTAGTCCACTTCCGCATCTTAGCTGAGATTTCTTTGTCGACTGGCTGTGCTCAAATTCACCACCTTACCTACCATTATTTTGAAAAGTAATTAAATTGCAAATACAAAAGATAAAAGGGGCGCGACACGTGTTTGGTCCCAACAGCATGACAGATGCAAGTGCAAAGCGTATTCCACGTGTTTGTTTCTGTTAGAATTTTACAATTTTGCGACTTTTGCAGGGCTTTCGAAAGATCGTGTCCGACAAGTGGGAGTTCGCCAACGAGAATTTCCGGCGAGGACGCCAGGAGATCCTCTCCGGAATTCGTCGTCGGAAAACGGCCATATCCGTGCCATCGCAGAACCCGGCAGGCGAAAAGCCCGGAGGAGGCAGGTCCTCGCCATCTTCGAACTCCGGCGAGGACCCGGGGTCCAGCTCCACTTCATCCCCTGATTCGAAGAATCCGGGGTCGGTGGAGACGTCCGCGACGATGACGCAGCTGGCGGGATTGTCGGACGAGAATGAGAAGCTGAAGAAGGACAACGAGATGCTGAACTCGGAGCTCGAGCAAGCCAAGAAACAGTGCGACCAGCTGATTGCGTTCTTGACCAAGTACGTGAAGGTGGGGCCAGACCAGATCAACCGCATCATCCGGCGAGGAAGTTGCTCTGGGTCTAGCCTTGAGGGATTAGCTGGTGAGATCACTACGACTGATAATCGTGATGGCGAAAAAAACAACGATGATGATGACGGTGGCGGCGGCGGTGGTTGCGGGGGAGGGGGTTTGAAACTGTTTGGAGTTCAGTTGAAATGCAATAAAAATAACCAAAAGCGGGCTCGTGACGAGAAAATTGGATTCGCCGGGCCCCATGCAAAGGAAATCAAGATCAGCAACGGAGAAAAGATTAGAGTGGTGGGGTAGGCATGGTTTTTCGGTGATCAAAGGTCAAAAGACAAAATAGGCTTATTCCTTTTTCGCTCCCCTTCTTTTCATCAAGCCAGGAAATTTTCGTCAAAGTAGGAAGATACAACAACCATGTGTAAACTTTCAACGGGATTTTCCTTTAATTTTATTTCTATGGAACTTTTCGTATGGTTAAATAATAGACATGCTTAAATAATACAGCCTTTTTTTAAGCAATATCTATGGAATTTCACAAAATTTATGGATTTGATCCATAATATTTTCCCCCTTTTCACTCAGCTCATTCAATAGCATTTATTGTATCTACTTACTTTTTATGAGTATAATTTATTTATATTTTTATATTAAATATATTTATTTATTATGTGTTTAATTTAAAATAAATTTATTTATTATATAATATAAAAATATATATGTATATATATTATACTCACGTAAAAAAAAAAATCAAAATAGAAATTTTTTCATCCCATGCACTCGGCTCTGCTATAAGAATTAAGGAGACGCCAGCAAGCGGAAGTGGGCTGGACTGTATCTAGGCCCAATCGGAAGATCACGTATCGTTTTACCCTTCTTTACGTCGATCTCATCGGTTGAAGCTGGAAGTCTCGAGTATGGCGCGGTCACACTGGAAAAACAAAAGAGTAAAGTGATGTTCTTTAGTTCTTGTAAGCTTTCGAAAATTTTCAAATACATCTTTAAACTCACAAAAATAAAATAAAATAAAATAAAATAATAAAATAAAGAAAGAAAGAGGCAGGCCCATTGCCATCAATTTAAACCGCAATGCAATATATACAGAGCATGAGATGAAATCGAATTATAGTAAAAATATAACTTCTTGTATTATTTTATCAAACAATGGAGCAATCTGCATTTTAAAAACATGTTAAGTAAATTCAGCTTACATATTAGATGTGTGCCCAACCAATTAAAATAGTATGTATGCAAAATAAAGCATAAATCTGAGAATCAAATCATGGGACACAAGACACACACAAGTATAAAGTTGAACATTATTATTGTTATTATTATTATTTATTTTTTAATTTTTGTGTCAGTCCTCCTTAAAACGGCGCGCTCTGACGTGTACTAGGAGTTTGACAAGAGGGAGGCACTCGACTCCCACTTCTTGCGCTCCAACAAAAATATCGGGGAGACCGTGGCTGTTGCCGTGGACACAAAGCGAATGGCTGTCAGCTTCCGCAGCACTTCACTGTCTCCGCTCTCGTTACCATCGTATTGTGTTCCTTTTCCTTCACTTGGACGCTGGAAAACTAGAACCCAGATCACCTCTGCTTCCTCGATTTCATCCTCGCCAGCATCATCCCTCATGGACCTGCATGGCCAGAAGTTTTTTGAGTTCCCTTTTGTGTCGGCCCCGCACAAGAATATGATGGTTGATCTTGTATCAACGGTGGAGAATCGCCTTGGGTCACAGCTCCTCTCCTGTACTCTCCCACCTGAGGCACAACACTGCCAGAACGAGACCGGGACGGCCCAAGCCTCGCTTCGCATTAGATCGGGCCAGGAGCCTTCCCTGGTAATTACTAATTTTAACCTCAACTTCTCTGAAACTTCGCTTTTAAAGTTGGCAGCTTTGAGCATTCTTAATTCAAAACATGAACTTCAAAGACTCATCCACTTACAATAATTGGTCCCTGTTATAGAATTTCGTTGACATATAAGGCTTGGGGGTTTCTATGGATACCTTGCATATATTGATTGTGATTGCGAAATTGCTTGAAGGAAGGGAGGCAGATATTTATCTAGGATGGTTTGACTTTGAGCTCAGCTTGCACGTGGAGTTGAGGCAGGACATGGGATTATAGAGGTCGCGATGTAATAAAAATAAAAAAAATTAAAAAAAAAAAAAAATTGGCGGCTCTGAGCCAATGAACATTGGATTCTGGCAGCATTGATTATCGTTCATAGAATTCAAGAGGAAATCTAATGGCTGTTGTCTCGCTTTTTACCAGGTTAAGCTTTCTGAGTTAGACTTCTTTTCTAGTTCCCTTGTCAAGTCTACTCATTGGTTTGGGCTTGAATTGGAATAGGATAGTACTGGAAGATAACTGATCTGCTAGCTTAATTGTAGAGCAAGTTGTGACACTCGTTTACTGATGGATTAATCTCTGTCGGCCTGATAGCTCGGATCTTGGTTTAGAACTGAAGTGTTTTGGGTAATAAAGATCGGCATTGGGGTTTGTCTACCCCAGGAGATATGACTGCATGACACATAATGTGTGGTGTGCATCACTAGAAACAGATTTGCAGCAAATTGGATGCACAATGACAAAATTTCTATCATCACTCTCTGGATGTTAGTCTTATTCAATGCTGGACTAGCCAGACATTATGCTACCAGTGCTGCACTAATTTCATACCTGGTTTAATTTCTTACCAAAATTGTGTTAAGACCTGGAGGAATGATCTAGTCAGCCCAATCTACAAGATTGTTTTGAAGTTTCTGATGGCCATTTGTGGTGTTGTTGGGTATTGACTGCAGCATAACTAGTTTCTAACTTGTTTTGATTGGACTCTTAGGGGTTCGTTTGTCCTGCAAATGTGCCATCACTACGTGCTGCGTCTTTGATTACCATAATGGACCAGGCCGAGAAAAGATGTATATACTACTGCATATACGGTTGTTTATGACTTACAATATTGCATATCTAGATATCTGGGTTGGAATTTGGCATTATGTTTATCATTTCCGATGTCAGTGACTAATTATTGATTTACTGGATCTTTGACTCCATGCTGAGGCAGGTCGATTTCACACTGGGAAGTTGGCTCCATTGCAAGCTACCAACCGGTGCAGCATTGAACATAACAAGTCTCTTAGCATATCTAAATCCATCAACCGATGCACCAAATTTTGTAGCTGAACTCATCCAGAGTAGCCCAACATCGCTAGTCTTCCTTCTCGATTTGCCTCCACGAAAGGATCTTGTTCTCTATCCAGACTACCTCCAAACTTTCTACGAGAACACCCAGTTGGATGCACGAAGGCAAGCACTCGGGAAGCTCCCAGAGGTTCAACCGTACGTCCTTTCATCCCTCTATCTTCGTCATTACTTCTCACCTACGGCAATATTGATCCGTATAAATGCTGAGACAGAAGGGCCAGGACGCTTGGAAGAGATCATAAAGAGTCACTTAAGTCCTATTGCAAAAGAGGTTCTCGGAATATGGTTGGACCATTGTGCGTGTGTTGGAAGAGAAGTTGGAGAGGAGGAAACGGCTTACTTGAAGAAGAGGGATCAGCTGATGAAGGAAAAAAGCATTGAAATCGATCTCGGTGCAAACTTTCCGAGGTTATTTGGGCCAGAAGTAGCGGACAGGGTATTAGGAGCGATACGGATGGTTTATGATGTATGAAAATATGAATATGCTTGCCAATTATACCATTCTTCGTGTCACCACATTCAAAGTTGGCATCTAGTCGTGCATCCATATCCACCCATCGAAAACTTAGATGTAGAACGTCCATGGGACGGGCCCAATTCAAAGATTAAGAAGAAGAATGTATATTTATGCTAATGATAATACAAACTTGCCCATATACTCGTAGCGGCATTTTCTATCTTGACTTCTCTTGAAAAGACCCAAAAAAAAAAAAAAAAAAAAAGGAAAAAGACTTTTTAAGGGAACCAATTAAAATTTTAAAAAAAAAAATATTAAACACTTTATATATATATATATATATATATTATTAGGTAAAAATTAAAATTAAAAATTAAGAATTCGCGCTGATTTTATTGTTAGACTTTGTAGACGAGGAACTGACTTTTATCGTATTTGGGCCACCGGTGTTTCCCGTTTATGGGCCGAGTATGCTGTTGGGCCTTGAATTTGATTCAAAAGGCACCATTTATTATTATTTTTTATCTTTATTATTACTTTTTAAAAAAAAAAATTATTTTAAAAAAGCCCCTATTTATTTAATGTTGCAGAAAATAGAAGACAGACAGACAGACAGACAGTTCATCTTGTTTATTCGCAGGTTTTTCACCTTATTGTCTGTATTTTGTAATCCGAAGCAAAGCAGGGGCTCCTCTGTTGGGAATTTTTCTTTTCGAAGGCATAGCGATCCGTGAACACAGTACATGGTTCGTTCTTTGTTCGAGTGCAACCTAATCTCTCTTTCTATGCTATGTTTTTTTTTTTTTCCTTATTAATTATCTATTGATTTTAAATAGATAAATTTGCTGCTTTTATTTATTTATTTTTTCAAGAATTTCCTTTTATTTTTCTGTTTTTGCAAATTTGGGTCTTTGGAAATTCATGTTATCCGATCGATCTCGAATTTCTGTAAGATAGCTGTTGGTTTGCGTTTGACCTAATAGCCAATTGTTTTAAAGTCTGTAATAGTTTGGACTGTTCTGTAGTAATTGCCACTCAGTTTTTCTTCTGTTTTTTTATTGGTGGAATTTGTGAACAAAAGGGGTAATTATCTGCTTTTTAACATCCGATTTGAGGTGCTTGTTAGCTTATGATGCGTATGAACTTTTCGTGAATGCCCAATATAGGCAACTCTTTACAGGGACTCATCTCGGAAAGATAGGCAAAGAGAGAGGCGTCATGGGCTAACGCACCAAAAGAGGCAGGAAATTAGGGAAGCATTTGATCTATTCGATACCGATGGCTCCGGTATGGATACCCGTTATCCAATTTGCTAACAATGTCTTCAGTATTATAAACTCTGGATTGGTTTGCAATTGGATGGAATGACAGAAGAAGATTTATATAGTCAACCCCAATTGAACTTGGAATTGAGACATACTCATGCTGAGTTGATCTCTTTAGTGTACACATTTGATTCCACTATTCACTTGTGAGTTTGGTGTTTTCTTCAGGTAATATTGATGCCAAGGAGCTGAATGTTGCCATGAGGTATCTATCATGTCCTCTTGTTTAATAATAGCTTTTCTAAGTTATCCAATAATGAAGTTGCTAGAACTAAAATTGTCTCATGACAGGGCACTTGGTTTTGAGATGACAGAAGAGGTCGTACCTTCTATCTTGATCATGTTGATTTTTATGATTTCTGTGGATCATCACTTTCTATGCTCTAATAGATCTCACAACAAATATTTCCATACTTCTGGAACTTGACTGCAAGGCTGACACAATTTATGGGCTGATTGTGCTAGTGCAGCAAATCAATCAAATGATTGCAGATGTGGACAAAGATGGGAGTGGTGCAATTGATTATGATGAATTTGTACATATGATGACTGCCAAGATTGGAGAAAGGGACACTAAGGAAGAGCTCACGAAAGCATTCCACATCATTGACCATGATAAAAATGTTAGTAGATATTTTGAATTGTTGTTTTAGTTTTTGTCTTTTTTCCTTGGCTTTGTTCATTTATATTGATGCTTGTGCTTTTGGCTTGCTTTGGTTTAGGGTAAGATATCTGCTAATGACATTAAGCGAATAGCAAAAGAGCTGGGTGAGACCTTCACTGGCAGAGAGATTGAAGAGATGGTTAAAGAAGCAGACCAAGATCGTAAGTTAGCCCATTTAGATTCTTGTTGTAGCATTCTTTGTGCGGTTGACTTAAGGTAGTTCTTAGTATGTTATCTAATATAGTTTGAAGAGATAACTAATTACTAACTAGAGATTTACATTTGCAATTTCAAATAGGACATGTCAATGCTCTTGTTTGATTGTGAAGCCTGTTCTCTTGGATGCAATGCTACATCAAAAACTATTTGCGATTACTTTGTTTTTTCGGAATTTCTACTTTTGCATATTATTTCTCAAGTAGAAGCAAGTTCCAACATGGTACAACCTTCGTTCTTAACTGTACTAATTAAACAGCATCAATAATCTTAGTACTGACTGAAATTAGCACACATTTTTGTACAAGTGCTTGTTTTCTTGCAACACTGGTGTGAGTAGAATACTGGGTAGGTGAGCACTTCATTTTATTTCACTTATAATTTTGAGACAGTTCTGACCTTCACGGAATACTGATGACTTTCTTGCTGTGAATGTGACGACTCTGTGAAATTTACAGGTGATGGAGAAGTGGGTGTGGAAGAATTCATGACGATGATGAAGAAGACAACATATGGTTACTAAAACTAGAGCAAAACTCTGTAATGTAGAGAGTCCCTCTCTTTCAGCAGAAGGGTTGGTTGCGGATCATGCTGGATTATTTGAACTTTGATATTTTTGTATAATTAGGAGAAAAGACGGTCTGAAATATATATGGTGTGGCACTTGTTTATATACCCTGACCTATCTATTTTGGATCATTTTTAGTATGTTAAGAGTAATTTAAGAAGTTTGTTCGTGTTTTGGAGTTGATCATTTGGCTCTGGGGACCAAGGAGTTTATGGTGGAATTTTGTTCAAGCGAGGAAGATTACCAACTTCTCGTGGGGTTTGGACGGGTGATAAATCGTAAATATAACAAAAATTCTTCGAAGAAAACAATTCGCCATCTTTGACCATTTCTATTGGCTTGTGTTCTTGTTTTTCACTGCTAGTTTCTGTAATATTTGTCAGGTAGAAAACATAACAAAGCGTTTAGAGGGCGTTTGAAACAGTGAGGATAGGATTACTATCATTTTTTATGATAGAAGTACAACGTAACATTACCTGGAACATATGCCAAAATATGAAATTAAATTGTTTAAACTGCTTGTTATAGGCTAGTAATAAAAAAATTGTTAATTATATATTATCAAAAATATATTCTTAGATTTATTTGTTTAATAATAGAAAAAAAGAGTTATTCCTTATATATTATTAAAAATTCATTCAAGAACTTATTTTTTGGATAAAAATAATTTTTCTTGTCAAAATTGTGAGTGTTATTATTATTATTTTTTTAAAGAAAAAATTTGAAAACACGAGAATATTGATTTTTTTTTTTTTTTAGAAAGATACATTTGCCCTTGTAATATAATAATCAAAATATTATTTCTTTTACTCTTAAATTTCATCAATTAAAAAAAATCTAAAATATTAGTATATTGGCATATCAAATTTACAGTATATCTATGATTAGTAAGCACATAAATATATAATACATATCATCCACACTTAATTAAAAAATACTATAATTTCGGGTCTAAATATAGAAACGTAAAATGTATTTCAACATGATCTGTTATTTGAGACTGAAGGACAAAAAATGATGTGAAGGAGAGCCTCCGCAGACGGCAATCCGCAAACAACCATCCATGTTCAATTCATTCAGCTCCAAAACCGTCAATAATCTCATTCATCTCTCAACCCTCTGCAGAAGCGCCAAGGACTTGAAGTGTCTGAAGTCTCTTGTCATCGTTCATGGACTTGTAGAACACGAGCTTTTGCTGAGACAGTTCTTGAAGTCTTGTTTTCAAGTGGGTGCCTTTGATACAGCTCTCTCCACTTTCAATGCTATCAAGAATCTGACCGTCTCCCTCCAAAACTTGGTAATAAGGGGTCTTAGCAATCATGGGTTACACGAAAACGTGTTGTCTGTCTACGCGAATTGTCGGCTTTCGGATGATTTTACGTTTCCTTTTGTGCTCAAGGCGTGTTCGGCTGTGGGTGCCTTTGGCACTGGAAAGGAGGTTCATTGTGCTGTTTTGAGAAATGGGTTTGAACGAAATGTTGTTATAGTGACTGCTTTGGCTGATTTTTATGGGAGAAGTGGGTGTCTGAGCGCTGCACGCACGCTGATTGATAGAATTCCAAAACCAGACTTGGTTTCTTGGAATGCATTGATTGCTTGTTATTCTTTTCACGGGAAGGATCGGGAAGCCTTTGATGTTTTCAAGCATATCGTCAAATTGGATTTGAAGCCTAATTTGAGTACTTTGGCTAGTCTGACTCCTGTATGCACCCGTTTGGGATGTTTGGAAGCTGGGAAGTCGCTTCATGGATTTGCTATCAAGTCGGGCTGCTTTGGAAATGATTCATTGGCCCCTGCTCTAATTTCAATGTATGCCAGTGATGTTGAGGATGTGCGCTTATCTGCTGCAAGAAAACTGTTTGATTATCGACTAGAAAAGAATGTTGCTGTTTGGAATGCTATGATATCTGCCTATACACAAAGGCAGATGCTGTTTGATGCCATTGAGATATTTCGAGACATGCTCCATACTGATGTGCGGCCTGATTTGGTTACTTTTGTGTCTATTATTCCCTCATGTCCAATTGATGGTAGCATTTGTTGTGAGTCTGTTCATGCTTATGTAATAAAGCATGGATCACAAAATCAAATGTCTGTGTTAACAGCCCTTGTGTCCTTGTATGCAAAGCTTGGAGATATCAATAAAGCTGAATTTCTTTTTGATGGGATGCCAGCAAGGAACCTGTTGTCATGGAATGTTATGGTTTCTGGATATGAAAAAAATGAGTTATGGAATGCATGCTTGACTTCATTTTGTGAAATGCAGTTTGCTGGATTTGATCCAGATGCATTCTCCATAATTAGCATCCTTTCTGCTTGCTCCAGCCTGGGGTGTACTTTGCTTGGTAAGTCTGCTCATGCATATAGTATCAGGCAGGGCATTGAATCCAATCTTACTCTGTCAAATGCACTTCTGGCATTTTACTGTGATTCTGATCATCTCACATCTTCCTCTAAGCTGTTTCACATGATGGGAACTAGAGATGCTGTGACGTGGCATACCATGATATCTGGGTATGTTCACAGTGGAGAGGTGGAGAGGGCTGTTAATCTTCTTCACCAGATGCAGAAAGAGGGCATGGCTTTGGATTTGGTTGCCCTAATAAGCATCCTTCCTATTCACAGTGATAGTGAAAATCTGCTTGAAGGGATGACTCTTCATTGTTATGCTATAAAAAAAGGGTTCACTTCTGATACTTCTTTAGTCAATGCACTTATAAGCATGTACTGTAAATGTGGAGACCTTGATGCTGGGAAATTACTTTTTGAAGCTATGCCCAGAAAATGTGTAGTGTCTTGGAATGCCCTGATTAATGGTTATCGAACTCACAGGTTACATGAGGAAGTTTTGAGCCTTTACAGTGAAATGGTAAAGGATAATCAGAGGCCAAATTCTGTAACCCTGCTTAATTTATTGCCTATATGCTGCAATGAATTGCAGGGTAAGTCTATTCATGCTTTTGCAATCAGATTGGATGTTATACAAGAAACTCCTCTTTTATCGTCCATGATATTCATGTATGCTAGATTTGAAAATACAACTGCATGTCTCTTACTATTTGAAATAGGGATAAAGAGGGATATATCTTTGTGGAATGCCATCATGTCTGTGTATATTCAAAGAAAAAATGCTGAAAAGGCAGTTATCTTTTTTGGTGATTTGCTTCGGACAGGGTTGGAACCTGACAATGTCACAATTCTAACTATGATGTTGGCCTGTGCTCAACTCAATAGCCTGAATCTTGCCCATTCCCTTATGGCCTATGTTGTGCGCAAGGGATTTGACAAGGATGTAGTCATCAACAATGCCCTTATTGACTTATATGCAAGATGTGGAAGCATCTCTACTGCCAGAGAGCTGTTTGAGGACTTGCTTGAAAAGGATTCTGTATCCTGGAGTGTGATGATTAATGGGTATGGTTTGCATGGGGATGGTGAAGCTGCACTTGTACTTTTCTTGCAGATGCAATTTTCAGGGGTGAAACCCAATGAAAGCACTTTTCTAAGTATCTTATCAGCTTGTAGCCATGCTGGTTTAGTTCAGCAAGGCTGGATGGTCTTCAATTCTTTAATGAAAAGTGGGATATCACCACAAATGGAGCACTACGCTTGCATGGTGGACCTGCTAGGGAGAACAGGCCACTTGAATGAGGCTTATGATGTTATCAATAAGCTACCTTGTAAGGCTTCAATTAGCCTACTTGATTCTCTATTGGGTGCTTGTAAAATCCATGGCAATGTTGAACTTGGAGAGAAAATAGGTAAGATGCTCGTGGAAATGGACCCAGAAAATTCACAACCTTATGTGATGCTTTCCTACATATATGCAGCAGCTGGACGCCATTTAGATGCTAATGAAGTCAGATCAAATATAGAGGGTAAACGATTAAGAAAAGCTCCTGGTTTTAGTCTTTTACTGAGGGATGGGCATGATGATGCCGAGCTTGTGGGATTGGGGGGTCATTCATGATCAACATGGCCACTAGATCAGTAATTTTCAAATGTGGCAGCACCAAATTACCCAAGAAATCCAGAGGTGTTGTAATTCCAAACCATGAACATGGGGTACCATTGGGAATTGCTATGTGTGACACCCTCAATGTCTCGTATGGATGACAAATGAGCTCAAATCCTCATCGCCATTACATTCCTGCTGGTGAATAAAATCAGGTGGTGCGGTGAAAGTTTTATTTCCAGGAAGCTTCATGGGCACCTGAAGACTAGATGATTTAACTGCTGACAAGCAAGCTATGTAAATATTCCAAGTGACCGCAGCTTTCTTTGGCCATCCTAAGCCGACTCATATCTGGAAAAGGAAGCTGAAAACACACCATTGATGTGAAAAACCTGAAGATATGGGGCCAAGGATCTTGCCGGCATTGCAAGACAGCCAAGCCAACTTGGGAAGATACAAAGACCAGCATGAGAGGTTTACACTTCTAGTTAGCTCTCAAATTGGCAGCGGCGTAAGATTAGGTGACAGGTGGGTTTGCATTTGTACTCTTAAATGATGACTCGTTTGAAGAAGTTTCCTGGTATCCAGCTAACACATTATGTCTGGTTTTCAGGCAAAATTTGTATAGGCAAAAGAACATAGAGCAGGCTTGGCCCCACGGATTTGTACAATTAAAATCGAGGCATTAGGCTTTTTTACGGGACAACCATTCATGTACGTTCTTGATGTGCAATGCTCTCCCTCTCAGTCAGAAAGGTAATGCCTTTGTCGTTCAAAATCTAGGATAGGACAGTCTCGGCTATTATTCAATTCACTGCATTCATGTAATGTCATAGCTTTATTAATGAACAATACAGATATTTCGGTGATGTTTAATTAGATATGATTTGGTTTATGATGTTTTGAGACTTATAACCGAAAGAGAAATAAGAATGTTAAGATTATTTTATTCAATGAATAATTATATTGCAATAACCATCATCATTATTATATTTTGCGAGTATATTGTTGCAACTTAAAAAATCTAGTTCTTGGCAGAATCATTTTTTGTGCCAAGTAAAATGAGGATGGTCGTGTATAAAATAAAAATTAACAAAATAAATCAATGTGCTGACATCATAGAAAAAAGGACAAAGAAAGTCCCAGTGCTTATCGATAACAGCTAACCAAACATTATTCTAGCACATTGCAAAAGAGGAGTGAAATTTAAAGATGTGTTGAGAGAGTTGTCCTAGTGGAGAAGCTATAAGAAAGAACAAATTTGCTGTCTTCTGCTCTTGAGAAAAATGCGTTCTTTTTTTAACCCGCAAGCCTCCATCCCTCCATTTGTTTTTCCCAGTGCTAAAATTATAAGCTGGAATTGAGTTATGACAGGCAGCATCGAAAGAAATTTATCAGCTGCATCATTAATGACCTTGATACACCAATATCAAGAAATTACACTTGTAAGAAGTTTGTGGCGCAAACACGGTAATGGGAAGAAAAGGGTGCCAACATACTAGAATTGTTCCTCCCAAAAGCCGAAAAAAAAAAAAAAAATTTGTCAATCAGTCAGCAACTTGGTTTGAAAGACCCAGATATCCATTACACAGATTTGGTGAAGTCCAAATCACTCCCTAGCATATTCTGCCAAAAATAACAAGCTTCTCGCTTGGAAGGGCTGCGCTTCAGTCACATACCTTTACCTTTTAAGATACCAAGAAGCTCAATTTTCGTGCTACTCAAGACGCCGTCGATGTTCCACTTGAAGTCTGTTTAGCTACATATATCTGCTTCATCTTTGATGGGAGAAAGCCTTTTTCTCCACCCAAAGACTGATTCCTTCCTTGGTATCCCATTCTGCGATGGGACCATTCCCCTCCAGAACCATTCTTCTGAGAGATTCCACCTCCTCTTTGATAACTGTACCCAGATGAACCGCTGTTCTGCTGGACAGACACATTCTTTGGTTGCGAAGGCTGCACCTTAAAAGCAGAACTAGTATTCTGGCCACCATTGTTACCTACACTACTATTGTGCATGGCATCTGTCTTGCCCGCATCTGGAATGATAACGGCAGATGAGCTCTTGTTCATGCCACCCCGAGCCCCAGCATTGTTGGAGGTTGTTGAGTCTACTAACCCAAGTTCATCTGGTAACTCATTCACAGTTGAATCAGCTGCTCCAGGAAAGTTCTGGGTGTTGTCGGAGGGTGTTGGTGTTTGGGACTCGGGAAATCTGTTAGCAGCGGGAGGCCCATGGTTAAATTGAATAGGAAGAACCCCTTCTGGCGGTTGCTGTAATGGCATTGAAACAGGAAGTGATTGAAGCGGTGATGCAGGAACATGTGGCCAGCGAGCTTGGACTGACATGTCAGGAGAGGACTGGGAACAAAAATTGCAATGAAAACCAGTATGACAGAACCACATTTACACGAAATGCTATAAGCAAAAAAACATAAAGAAAATCCTCAATGCAGATCTCCAAAGAAAGGAAAAACCAGCAAACAAAGAAGCATTTTTTCCGGCCAAATTATTCCAAACTTTCCAAATCATAGTTCAAACAATTACCTGGAAAGGTGAAACATCAAACATTGCCAAAGGAGAGGCCATAGGCAGAAGCGGTGACCCAGGGGCAAGATGCTGGATAGGTGCAGGTATGTTGGCATTGCGCTGTGCAGAAACCATACTCAAATTACCCAAGTCTCCTTCACCAGCTCCTACAGCAGAAGATGCAGGATTGTGCTTCCAGTCAGGTTGCTTTCCAGATGGGATATAGGTGGTACCCATGAAACTCAAGCCAACTTGCCCAAACTGTCCAACCGGTGCAAAATGATTGTAGAAAACCATGTGTGGTGGGCCCTGAACCCCTGGGATGCTTCCAGGTGGGCTGATGAAAGGGCCAGTAAAACCTGCAGGAGGACCATAGAATGAATCTACACCAGAATGTTGTTGCCACGTCCCAGGTGTACCTGAAATTGGCACATTACCCTTCTGAGAATCTGATTTGGTTGAGGCAGATTCATCATGTGGCCCAAAAGAAAAGATAGGCCCCCCCAACATGGGATTCATTTCATAGAGTGGAAAATGTGAAGGTGGGCCTCCAGGGACATGTGAAAGCATCTGACCAGAAGAATGCTGAGGACTCGGTAAGGCTGGCCAGAAAGAGATTGGTGGTGTCTCAATAGAAAGATCGGCTGGAAGAGCTACACTAAGAGACTCTTCAGCTCTGGATTGACCTACTAATTGCTGATCACCAGGTGCACCTGCCAGAGATTTAAAGTATATGCATCATCAAACCATTCTTTATAGTAGTGATTAGAAGAATAGTGAAAAGACTGAAGGTTGCAGAGGAAAATTTTGATCGCATGCTGTTATACCATCAACACCTGCACCTCCAAAGCTTTGAGAATCTGGAGCAGAAACAGGGCCAGTGCCTAGGCCATTCCCAACAATTTCATCACTACTTATGGCTGCGACAGCAACAGCTGATGCAGCCGCTTCAGCTTCAGCTTCAGCTTTGCAGTCTTCCAGATGAGCAGAAGAGTCCTTAGAATGTTTATCCTTTTCAAAGAAAAGGGAGCACCCACTGTCAGCTGCAGAGAGTGTGTGGGAAATTTGGATGTCTGAGCGAGATGGACCTGGTGGGCCAATTCCATGGGAAACAGCACGGCTGCTAGGAGGAAGAACTGTAGGTGATGTAACAGCACCTGGATACAAGGGAACAGTATACTTTCAAAGCAAGTCAACAAATATTCAAACAGATAACCAGGCATGCAGGAAAAGTATGTCCGCACCAAATTGAATTTTCTCCCCAGCAAGTAATGAATTGATTGGGCTTGGAGCGGAAGCAAATGACTTTTCCTTAGTCAGGATGGATGAGGATGGCAAGCTTGGCTCATTCACTGAGTTATTTGTATCTCCAACAGAAGAATGTGGATCAAACTGCACAGGCTTCATTGCCTCATCAAGCTGGGTCTGTGTTAGACTCATAACCTACAAGAGAAAATTTCCAAGAAAAAAAAAAAAAAGCAGCTCTTTGATTTGCAAATTTACAAACCAAGTGATCATCAAACTGAGAAAAAGACCACGTGCATAAGGAAAAATATTTCCCACCCTCCACTTTGCTATCATACTGTCATTTCTCTTTAATTCTCTATTTCCTTTAGGTTGTTTGGGAAGAGAAAGTGGAGATGAAACTAGACAATTCCATACAATTCTTAATTAACAGAAAAAAGAATGAATTTTTTCTTTTCTCTCCCAACCTCACCACCCATTCTCTCTTTTCAGTCCAACTTTCAAATTTTTTGAACTGAAGCAGCTAGAAAATGAGGTACCAAATAAGAATACCTAAAGTCACATGCACATGCAACAACAAGCATCAATCATCAAGCCGGCCAGTAGATGGAAAGGTGCTTATTTAGGCAAAATAGCAATAAAATAAGGACACTAAAGCCTTGGAAAAAGAAACAGAAAACAAAAAAAATTGTGGTTGGGTGAACAGTAAAGGATAATCAGTCCGATGGATAGATGAAACATCAATAAGAATGACTGAAATTAACATCTGTAACAACAAAAGCAACAAAGAAAAGTGAACACCAAGAAAGCACCTAACATTCAATCAAGTAGCAACGATTCAAAAGACTAGCCATCAAATGAATAGAAATAAAAATACAAGAGCAACATCCAAGTATCCATCCCTTTTAGTTATATTGCATAAAAAAAAAAAAAAACTGTCACCTTTCCAAATACCTGATGATTAATCTGTGAATTACCCCAAGAGCCCAACGATGTTTGGACATTATCCAGTATCTTTTTTGTGCTCTCAAAAAGGTTCTTTCCACCAACTGAGAGAACAGGTTGAAAGCTTGTCTGGACAGACCTGCAGAGGAAAATAAAATAACTTGTGAGTCTACACATATTTTGGTTAAACAAATCTATTCAAAAGGATATTCTCTGGGACCTTTTATCAGCCTGGACATCAGTTTTCACCGCAGGAGTGCCAATTGGAGGCAATGGCTGAGAAACCATTAAGGTATTAAATCCCGCAGATACATCAATGATTCCCAAGCCATGTCCCTCAGTGGGAACAAAACCAGAGTGAAATGTGCCTGATGCTTCTCCACTCACAGGTGTAGGAATTTTATTTGAGGAGGTGACAGATGGAGTAGCAGTTTGCAAAGTAGATCGAAGCTTCCGTACAGTCTGACATCAACAGAGCGACGATGAAATTAAGAAACAATCTACTTACTCTAAAAGGAAAAAAAAGAAAAAAAACTCTAAGTGAAGGGTCAATAAAACCTTTGAGACACGAGTTTTGGCCTTAATTTCTTTCTCCCTTTGTTCTCGGCGATCATTCAGCACTTGCCTCTTTGACCTCACTTCAATGAAGTCATCACCATCACTAGGAGCTTCAATGCCAGGCTGCTCAAAAACCCGCACAATTCCACTCTGAAGAGAAGCATCAACATCCTCTCCAGATTTTGGGATGATCTGACTCTTTCTAAGTGATTCTTTTACAGTTCCCTTATCAATCCTGCTTCCAGAATCCATCTCTCGTGAACCAACTGGCTGTGAACTGAAACCATCTGATTCATATCTCTGTTTTGGTATATTTGACACAGTGACCCTCCTAGACCCACTTCTTGTTCCAGTTCCCCTACTGATACCATTAGATTTATCTTCCACCATAGAGAGGTTGGATGAACACAATCCAGCAGATTGCTTCTGGTCAGCATTTTCACGAACTCGAAACTCAGTCCGCTGACGTCGAGGTCTCCTTTGGAAACTGCTAGAATCTAAACGGTAAGCCTCAGGAGCCTGCAATGATGATCTCAACCCAGAATTTTTTGCTGTGTGAGGGTACCTTTTCCCTCGCCCAGCTGTTATTGTGCCCTGACCCTTTGATAGGCCTAAATCTCTGTCTTTTGCAACTGACTGCGTCAATACAGCCATATTTAGAGGCTGACCTTCCAAATCTCTAGTAGTTAATGCCTTCAAGTCCTTCACAAATGAACCTTCTGTTTGTGCACCTGACTCAGCCCTCAAATTGCAATCATTGGTTTGAGAGAGGTCAACCAGACCTTGCTGCATATCTTTAACACTATCAGGTTTATCCCTCGATGGTAATGAATTCCCATCTTTTGGTGTTATACTATGCTGTGGAAGAAGGCCAGATTGGCTATCCATTGAAACTGAAAAGATATCACTTTTCATAAGG
Source organism: Bruguiera parviflora (assembly GCA_019804595.1). Taxonomy (NCBI): domain Eukaryota; kingdom Viridiplantae; phylum Streptophyta; class Magnoliopsida; order Malpighiales; family Rhizophoraceae; genus Bruguiera; species Bruguiera parviflora. Next base: position 1,528,001 of record CM034047.1, on the reverse strand, counting down.
CTGTGGGAAGTGTCTTGACCAGGTTGCATAGGCAGAGGACTTCCCACATTCTGATTCAAAGAAAACTTGGCTGGAGCATTGGGCTGAACAAAGGACATAGACTGTGGAGGTAAGGGCAACACTCCCTGTGATATAGTAGAACTATAACTCAGCTGACCAAATTGAAAGAGAGGTTGTGATGGGTGCATGTGGGTAAGAGATGGACCAACTGGGGGATGAATATGAAGGGGCATCTGAATGGAACCAATCTGTATGGCTGGAACAGGTGATGGTATCAGAGAAGGACCAGAAAACAACCCAAATTGAAGCTTGACAGGTAACTCAGGCTGACTGTGAACAGAAGGAACAGTGGACATGACACTGACAGCCGATGACATGGACACTGGAGGCGGAGTGGACAAGCCAGTACCATAAGAGTCCATATGACCAATAAGGTCAAGTGTTACTGATGTTTGAGGAGTATTTTTCGGTTGAATCACCAAGTCTTGCATTGCCTTCTCAGTTTCCTGGAAGAAACCAGAAGATTTGTCAATACCCACTTCTGTAGAACAACTAACAGATTGAAAGGTTTTCCCATCACTGCACAGCTCATCAAAAGATACCTTTTCTTTCACAGCCCCAGCAGAAATGTGTGGTACAGGATATTTAGTCTCTTCATTCCTTGAATTTCTCTCAAGTTCATCATTTGGCATCCCAACCTCCACACCTTCATTGAAGCCTAATACCAAATTGTCCATCATCTCAGGTGAGCCCTTACCCTCTAGATGCATATCCACAAACTCTTGGGTCAGATTCATATTCTCGTCTTCTCCATCATGCACTTCGTCCTCTTCTGCATAGCCTTCCTCATCCTCATCATATTCTTCTTGCTCCTGAAACTGGTCATCATTTTCAACAATCCATTCTTCATCATCACCTGAAGAAACAATACTTGAGCCACAAATCATATTCTCCTTTTCGGCTCCAGTCGGCAAGGCTACAGATTCATTCACTTGACCCCCCAAGGTATCTTTACTTTCACAACCTGATAATACTGGGAAATCTCCCGATTCATCCAAGTCATCATGTGAGAGATGAACGGGAGAATCAGGAGGGCTCGAAACAGAGAGTGAGGACTGTGAATCACATCGTACTGCTTTTCTGTCCGATTTTTGCACCTCATTCTTGTTATTTTCTGGCCGGGAATCAATTATTTCAGTTCGTCCAAGATTCTCCTGATTACTGCTATCAAATGTTGTCTGCATTGCAGACTCATTTCTTGCTCCATGATTGTACCCTATCCCGTTCTCTGTGAAAGATGAGGGGTCAGGAGTTACAAAATGGCATAACTGAACACAACTGATGCAATAACTTATGTTTACAAACAAACATCAGATAGAATATCACCTCATTCCATAAAGAGAGAAACGAAAGTAATCAAATTGGAATGCAGACACAACAATGGTCAATTGCACCAAGAAAGCACTACAACCATGATCTGAATCAGTTTTTTCAAACAAAAAATATTTGAAAATATAGTAGCTAAATATATGATAACTGGCAATAAGCCACAGAGGACAAGCTTTCATTCATAATAGTGGTCAAAACCTAAATAAATATCTAGGAAAATTTGAGGGTTTGTCACTTGAGGCTGCCAAGTGATAAGCAATCTAGTGGTATATATCCTCACAAAATGCTCTGAAATTCTCCCATCAAATTCCAGAAAAATGGATTCTATTCCAGACAAAAGACTCAATTTGCATGTTATAAGACTAGCTAAATGTATGAAGATGGCACCGATGAGGAAAGCGCACAAGATCTACAGACAAGCATTATTTTTTGAATTATAAAACCAACCAGACGAGGATATAAGGACAGCAGCAAAGGGTGATAAGGCATAAGATTTATAGATGTCTATTCTGTTAGTTCTCTCTCTTTGCCTGTACAAAAACTAGAATCCAAAGCATGGGTCAACAGAGAATGCCGATTCACCTCCATATGGAGTTCTGTGCAGTGAAGTCATAGATGGAGGGGGTAGAACTCTAGGTTGCCTCATAGAGTATCGTGACCTCCCCAAGGAATAAGGCCCATCTGCTTCAGGATTGGGATAAAATCGCTCCTGGTATACAGGATAAAGATTACCACGAGAATGACCCTGTCCCCACCCACCATCACCAAACCGATTTGCAAAGGTCTCATGAAATTCAGGTTCCATATCTACACTCCTATTATAATTAACACCATCCCCAGACATATCCCACCTGCGGCCTTTAATTTGCCTAAAACTATCCAGGATAGGTTCAGAAATCCCTCCTTTATGATAAGCCCTAGAGGCCATAAATCCAGGTCCTCCATGGAATTCTTTTCTAGAAAGTGCTCTGCCTCCAACAGATGCATCACAGTGAGGGCTATGACGACCATTCTCCTCGTCATGTGGATGTAAGGCTGAGCTATTCCCATTGTCAAATCCATCCCTCCTCCATGAACTTACCTGTTTTCCTCTCTCTGAAACAGCAGAAGAGCCATCTCTAGAGAAGTGAGGCCTAGAAGCCATCTCAGATGGTTTCTTCATCCCAGAAGAATCAGTAGATGTTGAAGTTGTGATCCTCTCCACCATCCTTTCACCATCTTTCCAGTCACCCACATCCGCCATCCTAGAAACATCATCCTCTGTCACCACACCTGACATTTTCTCGTTCACGACAAATGAGGGATCGCTATCAACACCCTTTTCTGCTCCAGCATGCCTCTTTGCAATCTTTTCTTCCAATTCCAAAAGCTTCTGCTTTGCAGCCTGTTTCCTCCTCTCCTCCTCAATAAGAATTCTGCGTTTCTCCTCATCTCTAGCTATCCTTTGTTCTTCAGCCCTTCGCAATGCTTCCAGTCGCTCTTGTTCTGCTCTCCAGGCAGCTTCCCTAGATTCTTCTTCCAACCTCCTTTTCCTCTCTTCTTGCTCCCTAGCCAGGCACATTCTCTCCTCTTCTTCTCTCCTAGCCAGTTCCATTGCCCTATTCTGCTCTTCAACTATACGTTGGCGCTCCTGTTCCTGCATCTTCTGGACTCTCTCGAGTTCAGCCTCGAAAGATTCCCTAACAGGGTCATGGAAATCTGTCTGTTTGAGCACATCTTTTTTCCTCTTAACCAGACCAACAAGACCCCCAGAAAAAGGATCGTGCCCATCAAGGCCAGTAGTTCCAAAGTCCTTCGCGAAAGGATCTTCAACATAATGTTTATCATTCTTTGAGAAAGGGCGTTTCTCCCTACCAAAATTCAGTATGGGATCATTAACTGCAGGCCCTTTACCACCCAAAGAAAATGATGCTTCGGACCCAAAGCTATTTTGGTGATGGTCACCTCTATGTCTACTGTATTCTTCATGTTCACTGCCATAATGCTGATGGAGGCCCCATTGAGATCCTCGACTTCCAAAGGAATCCACTGTGCTATTCCAAGGCTGTCTTCCAGGTTGTCCATATCTCAAATCCCTCCTTCCAGCAACATCCTGACCACTATCTCGAGAAGGTGATGGGACATACTTATTTTCCTTAGTTATTTCTCTGTTCATACCAGAGAGTCTTACAACAATATTATTTTTACCATCTCCAACTTCTTGAGCACCAGATGCATCTCTTGAATGAGGTGAAGAAGCTCTCCATGAGTTTCCTTCCTTTCCTTCTGTACTAGACATTCTTATATCTCTTCCATAAGAGTCCACTTTGGCAACTTCACTGGAAGAAATCCTTCCAGCTTCATTGTTGCGCTGTACCCGCCTGTCAAAAAGATTTTGTGCTGGCTTCTGAGGTAGAGCACTAGGTCTTGGAAAACTAAAATCACTCTCCCAGTAAGCTTCACTTTTAGAATATCCATGATCTCTCTGTCGCTCTGAGAAACCAGTCCCAGTATCACGCTCATCATCTTCCCAATCTGATCTGGGATTCAACCGAACCAGCGGAAAGGAGTCTTCCTGCTTTCCTCCTTTATCAGGCACAATGGAACCACTCAAAACCCGGTTTACAACACTGTTCTCTTCCAGTCCGTTGCTAATATTGTTCTTTGAGAGCAACTGATGATGCATATCAACAAGTGCACTGAAATTAGAAGCACCTCCTTGGTCATTGGCCAACTCCTCATTCATTAGCTGCTTCTGTTTTTGATTCCATTCATCCTTTGGCTTCTTTTCAGGCCCAGAAGTAGGAGGCAGAGCTGCCTGCAAGGAAGGGAAATCCTCACCCCTCAAAACTGTAGCTTTCTCACCTACTGGATAACCAGGAGAAGCACTGGGGGCTGAACGCCCCACGGACCTAGCTGATGGTGGCACATAGGCACTACTAGAGCTGCCGCTATTAACTCCATTAACAACACCATGCAATCCCTGATCAACACCATGATTACTAGTATTGCCAATCACAGGGTGATCACCACCAATGCCAGATCCTTCTTTGTCTGGGGCAGCAACTGTGGCAAGCTTGGTCCATCCCACACTGGAAGAACTGGGGCGGGACACACTTCCAGACGTGCCTCCAGCAGGCCCTCCAGCTGATCCCAATGGATCAAAACGCTCATGCTCCTTCCGCAATGAGGGTAGATTCAAGGGTGGTGGAACAGAAAGTTTTGGCACAGCAGCCTTGTGCGAACTACGGGGCCTGGAAAGCACCACCATCCCTCCTCCTCCTCCACCAGGCCTGCCCCGGTTCGACCCATAAGAGCTCAAATGGTGCTGATTATTATTATGATGATACTGCTGCTGCTGCTGCTGCTGTTGGCCATAAGACTTGTTCAGATTGACAGACACAAACTTGGCCCCAACTCCAGGATTGGCCATCTGAAAATCCGACCCAGATAATCAAACCCTCTGGCCAATTCGTATCCCCGCCAAAACATCAAATAGAACAGCAAGAATACACTAACCCCAGATTATCCTGGTCTCCAATAAAATTATAATTCCACCCCTACCCCCCTCCCATGTCCTTTTAAATTTCAATCAGATCTCACTTGTAAATGAAGATCACGCGAGCTCAAAAACCCTAGATCGCAGAGACTCCCTCGAAAACCTGATCAAGAATAACAACAAAATAATACCGCAGACGATTCTCAATTAGAAATAGTAATCCTATTTCTTTTCTTTCCTTCCTTCCTTCTTTCTTTCTTTCTTTTCTTTTTCTTTTTCTTTTTCCCTCTAATTTTCCGTTTCGGTTTCCAGGAGATCAGAAAGAAAGTGAAGGAAAAGAGTGCAGGACAAGAAGCTCACCTCGGCGGGCGTAGGATAGAGACGGGGAGGACAGCGTGCGCCGGAGAGAAAGCAAGGAGTACGACACACAGAAGCCCTACTACTCACTAGCTCTGTATTTCTCCTCCCTCTCTTCAGGTGTAAGAGAAATTCTATTTTTCATCGCCTACGTATCATTCGATGTTCTGTTTTTCATTTTAAAGCTTCTCATTTTCCTTTTCTATTATTATTATTATTATTATTATTATTATTTATTAACTTAATAACAGCAATAATATAATTATTCTTATGATTATGATTAGTGCTAATTTAAGTACTTAAGTTGATTAATGTGTACCACTCGGCGGGTGTTGGCGTCGGGCCTTCGGACCTCTCGGTGTTTCACCGGTCGTACCGCGGCCTCTGTCTCTTCTCTTCTTTGTTTCAACGTACCAATTATTTACCATATCATGCGAGAGTGCGACCGACTCTCTAATTGTCTCAATTCTTCCTTTTTTCTTTTTTTTTTCTTCTTTTTTCAGTCGACTAGAAGTTTTTGGATATATCATACGCGTGCTTAGCTTTTTGCTGTCACAACAAAGATTATTGTGGGTGGGTTTTGAATTCTGCTCAAGTTTTGTCTTCGCCTGATTAGTATTCTAACGGACTCTAGAGTGGACTTATAATTAAGACATTTTAAATAATTCAATTCACCCCAAAATGATTAGCAGCCAATTATTAATCGTTCGTATGAAAATGACATTTTTGTGCATAAATTTCGTTTAATGTAGAAATTTTTTGAGAGGTGACGAAATTAAAATCTAAGTTATTAAATTTTGATAATCACTTGAACTAGTTCAATAATGATTGTTTTTAAGTGGATAAATTTTGAGGTTCACTCTGTGTTTCATTAAAACCTACCTTATGAATAAAGCACACTCTTATTACCAATTTGCGTAGATGTTGTCATGCCCCGTGGATGTTGTATTTGTTACTGACGAGATCACTTCCCCTTCTGTCGGAGGATTTAAAAGTGAATTTTCTCAGCACATTTCTCCCCACTGAAAGTTTTTAAGTAGGATGTTAGCCCTTTTTTTCTTTATTTCTTCTAACATTTACATTGGCAAAAAAATATACATAAATAAAAACCCTGAGATGTCAGCAATGCAATTCCATATATTTTGCTATAGTCTAAGTTTCGGCAAGGATCAATCATCCCTTCCGGGGGGGGGGTGGTGCGCTGGTTTTTTTAACTTGTGGAAGTAAGGTTTTTGCATTCCCATTTGCCTACAACCCATTAGCCCCATTGAGGACGATGTGTGGGCTTTTTGGGCCATGCAAAATTTCTACCAAGCCTTGGACCATGTCTGGTTTCTCGGAAGGGCCGATAAGGTTGGACACACACTAGCACGTTCTGCCCGACACCTAGGCCCAAGTCCGTGCGTTTGGTCTGAATAGACAGAGTAGACGCATGGGTGCGTGTAAGATTGAGTCCACTATAATTTATTATTTGTTATGTATTTGTAATGCTTTTTTTTATTAAAAAAATAAATAAATAAAACATTTGATTTTATCCGGGGTCAAAAACGCTATTCAACTGAAAAGTTTTAAGTCATTGGAACGCCTATTAAACTTTAACAATTAGTAGCTATTAATAACCAACTATAATTGAGAAATGGATGGAAATGAAGTTTCCTTATATTCAAATTCCTGTTGTGTTATTAAAGTTATGTGGATGGATATAAACGAAGTCTGTGTTTGGGAGAGGATAACTTTTGGGTTCTCATGCAAATTAAATGCGCGGTGCCCCAGAAGCCAGAACGAACTTTGCTGTTGTTTTACACTGTGAAATACAACTGTTCCCTCGCATGGCCAATTAGCTATCGGCTGGCCTGGCTCATTTAAGTTCGGAGACTATGTTTAATTGGCAATCGACTGAGAAGAAGCATCGGGCACTACTGCGACTGCTAGGCTTTTGGGGTGCTTGCTGAGCCCCTGACTACAACGGCAACTTAGAACATGGCCCAATATATTCATTCCGAGAGCCTGAATTTTATGCGGAAAATAGTTCATTGTTTATATCATTACCAGTGGTGTGATTACGTGAAACGTAATTTCATTAATTAACAGAGATATTTCGGTAGCAGAACTCATTGTTGATGGCGCGTAGCATTGCTATTATGCACGCATGCCCAGCAAAGACAAATATACATGAGAGGGGCCCCCCGGGCCTAGATTCTTTGATTTCTGGGGAAGAGGTTGACTTGTAAGGGTGAGGTCCTTGACTACCATCGCCGGCTGTTTTGGGCATTAGACTGACTTTGATGAGGTGTTGACAGCTTTCCGTGTCTGACATTTGGAGAGAGACTGCTTGAAACTACATATTAAAAGAGGATTTTGGTTTCAAGTTTATTCATTAGCCAAAAGAAACGAAAAACCAGTGGAAGGTGTCTAAATTTAAATTTTGGTCAGTTACGACGAAAAACCCTTGAATTGCTATCCCTCACTTTTTCCTCTCTTGCTCTTTGGATTTATGGAAAGTCCTTCTCGTTTACAAATAAATAACAGAAATTTTAATATTATATTTTAATTTAAAATTATAAATATAAAATTTATAAATCATATACATTTATATATTATTTACTTAAAATTTTAAACCCATATTATTGATTTTTTTTCACTCATTTTTTTTTACACACTTAAAATTAAAAGAAAAGGATATGCAACGATGAGGTTATATAAACGCGGATGAGCCTTTACAGATGTAATACGAGAATGGTTGCTGATGGCACATTTTTTTAATATGTAGATACACGAGAATCATTAATGGTATTGGTGATGATAATGTAGAGTGTAATTAGGACATGCCAACTATAGCGCATCTATTTAATGAAGCGTGGAACGGAATTCTAAAGAAAATCGAAAGCTAGCTCTGAACTGGCTACATAAATACGACTGCAGTGGGACTAGACGTCGGGGGGAAAAGAATGTTCTCTCTGGTTTCCTAGTCTTCTGAATCGCGAGAGTCGGAAAGTGACAACTGCGAACTCCCCCCGTTAGTTAAACACTGAAGCTGAAGGATAAGTCTTGGTCCTTCTAACAAAAATGGACGATCAAGGAATTTCATCGGCTTCTGTCTCTCTGCTTGTCAATTACAGCTCTCAGAAATTACATGCGGATAATCCGCCGGATTCCCCTGCTGACTACCATTTTCATGGAGGAGCTTGGCGAGCTTCCCTTTTACTGGTTAGCTTTAATGATGCTGGCTACTTTTGGTTCTCTTGATTGTGTTCTTTGCACTTGTTTTGTTGGGGATCAAGTTGTTCGATTGTTCTCTTTTCAGGCTGCTGAAGAGATTAAGCAGCTCTGTACAATAGCCTTCCCCATGATCATTAGTGGCATTCTAATCTACGGCAAATCCGCGATATCCATGTTATTCATGGGGAAAATGGGGAAATAGGCATTGGCAGGAGGATCTCTTTCCATTGGCATGCTAATATCACCGGCTACTCTGTCATCTCGGGCCTTGCCGTGGGCATGGAAGCCATCTCCTCTCAAGCCTGCAGAGCTAAGCAATGGCCGCTTCTTCGCCGAACCCTTCAGCGCACGATCACAATTCTTATCCTGACATGCATACCCATTTCTCTTCTATGGCTAAACTGCGAAACTATCCTTATCTTCTGTGGTCAAGACCCTAAAATCTCATCCATTGCCTCTACATATCTTTCATTTTTACTCCCAGTTCTCTTCCTCCACGCTCTCATTAACCCTCTCAAGATTTATCTAAGAACCCAAAACATAACCCTACCTCTCATGTTCGGCGCAGCTTTTGCACTAGCTCTTCACGCCCCAATAAATATCCTCCTTGTCCATTACTTCGAGCTTGGTATCCAAGGTATTGCCTTGACGGTGGCCATTACAGACTTGAATCTTCTCATTACCCTCTTGCTCTATCTCTCCCACTCAGGCATCTCTGGAAGATCATGGCAACGCTGGTCTCTTGAATGCTTCAATGAATGGAAGCCAATTCTTTCCCTAGCCATCCCCAGTTGTGTCTCCGTCTGTCTGGAATGGTGGTGGTATGAACTCATGATAGTCATTTCCGGACTTCTGCCAAATGCTGCTGAGGCAGTCGCCACCATGGGAATTCTAATACAAGCAACTTCGCTCGTCTACATCTTCCCTTTTTCACTTAACCAGGCGGTTTCCACTCGAGTAGGGAACGAGTTGGGTGCAAACATGCCTAGCAAAGCCAAAATCTCTTCTATTACTGCCATGCTAAGTTCAATATTTATGAGTATCATGGCCATGTTGTTCATGACAACAATGAAGCACACTTGGGGACGTTTTTTCACCGATGACAATGCAATACTGTCGTTAACAGCCATCACCATGCCGGCTATGGGGCTGTGCGAGGTAGGGAACTTCCCGCAGGCCACCGCTTGTGGGGCGTTGAGGGGCAGCGCCAGGCCAACTCTTGGTGCCAACGTAAATTTTGCTTCCTTCTATGGGGTTGGCCTTCCCGTGGCACTGTTGAGGGCATTTGTTATGGGCTTGGGATTCTTGGGCCTTCGGCATGGATTGCTAGCGCCCCAATTTGTTTGTGCCGTTGTCGTGGTGGTGGCGTTGGTCAGGACCAATTGGGAAGCTGAAGCCGATAGAGCCGGTGAGCTTACTGCTGGTGATAGTGGAGTGGAGGGTGGAGCAGAGAGTAAAACCCATGAAGGGTTAATTTCAGTAACCGTGGTGGGTTAGCAATTAATTTCGTGATTAAATCTTTTAGTTTTAATATATCTGTGTTCGACATATGTGGATGAATTTCCCAAGAAAGAAAAAAATGTCCTGTACAGGCTCACTTTCGATCCTCCTCCTGTTTGGTAAACCTTAAAAAAAGTGCCATTAGAGTTGCCTTACATTCAAGTTATTTCACGTTTTTTTCTCTTTCATTCTTGCTTTCTGGTTTTCAAAATGTCATCCATATCTAGCTTTGGCATGCTAATTAAGGGGTTCCTTTAGCTTCATCACTTCAAAGTAGGGGGATATTAAAAAAAAAAAAAAAACCAAAGAGGTTACAATGCACTCGCTCTCTCTCTTTCCCTTCAAATATTACTCTTTGTTCAAAGATTAGCCCACTTTCAAACATCAAGAAGAGATTTTGAATGTTTAAGAGAAGAAAATTATTATGTGTAACCAGTTGTTGTGCAGCCAGTCTTCTTCGATTTTTTTTATCTCATGAATATTGTTTCTTTGGCTTTGGTGTTGCGTTTTAATTGCTAGACGTAATTAGAAAATTCATAACCGAAGTGGGGGACGGAAGTTTATCGAAAAGAACATATTAAATTTCCATGCAAAAATCTCGACAACGTAGAGAAAGAATAAAAAAAAAAAAGAAAAAAGAAAAAAAAGAGGTCTTTTAGAGCAGGTCATACCCAAAATTTTCTCCACAAGCGGGCCGAAACTTGCGTTCTTGTGGCAAGTAAAAACCTATTGGACAGCCCCTAGTCATTTTCTTTTTCGCACTCCAATAGAATTCCATGGCACACACACCAAAAAAGAAATGATAATAATAATTATGGGTCTATATATAATTATATATTGATAAATTCATATTTATATTGTAGTTATGTTTGGTCTCCCTTGCAATTTTGTTGAAAATAAATCATTGCAGGCTTCGGGTCTTTCTCTTGGTTATTTCTCCTCTTTCTGAAATAAAGAAAGAAAAATGCATCAGGATATAAACTGTGCAGAAAATATTAGACGTTTGAAAAGGGTGTCTTGACTTCTTACTTTATTATAAATTGCGTCTTCTATTTTCTTGAATTTCAGAGACATTTGAAGGCCAGCAGATATGTACGTGTCTGTTTCAATAAGTTTGTCTGCTCTGCTCTCATTCAGGAGCAGGTCCACACCCAAAAGCTCCATTATGGGCAGGCCCAAATATGCGTTCTTATAGCGAACAGAAGTCCATCGGAAAGCCCGTTGGTTCGAATATTAATGTTTATTCTACAGTTTTTTCCCCCTCCGGGGTCTCAACACGAATTAAAGCTACTTATCAATAAAAAAAAAAGTAAATAAATAATATGAATTAAAACCAATCATGCATGGATTTTATTTTTTTTTTTATAAGATTAGAGACATCTCGTTCTCATCTGTAACAGAGCCACAGATATCCAATTTTGTAAAAAAAAAAACACAATATGGGCAACTCCTTGAGATAGGAGGATTTGGACCATGTAATGACCCCCCTTTTCATTTGGATTCCGCGTGCTTGAGAATAGTTTTGATTCCATCTGTTTTGACTCGTCCTCATTCACAGGTCTCATTTATGGGAATCCACCGCCTGGCACAACCTCATTTGACTGGAAACTGGAAAAGGTCCAACCATGTGAGTGACAACTATGTCACTTGGGTACAAGTTCAATCTAACGTTCTCTTTTTCCTGCCCCCAACACAACCTATTAGGGGTCATACAAGTAGACACTAAAAAACAAAAAAGAAACTAATGATCACCTTCGGGCCTTGGGCCACACAAGATGCCATTTCCATCCAGCATTTCAATGCAAAAATTTCACCGGTTATACGGTGGATCTTTTATCAACAGACGCTTCTTTTGTGCCACAAAAGACAAGAGTCTATGTACTAATTAATAACTAATATTTGTGAGTTTATCATTGAATCTATCTTTGTAAGATTCCATTTACATGATATCGCCATTGAATTCGTTTCCCTAATACATTCCTCCGTTTCATGATTTCAATTAGCAATAACTAAAAGCAAATGGGTACACAGACATCTAAGTGGATATTTCAAAGATTTGTAGGCACTTTCTGCACTCTGGTCCTTGAATTTTTGTTTGTGTGTACATTCTAATCCATAAAGTCTTGTCTCTTTTAAAGCTCTAGCTCCGTAAGAATCAAAGCGTATCAAAATAAAAAATTAATAGAACAATGTGCTTACAACAAACCCCAAATATCTATTGTGCGCGTTATCCAAAAGTTTTAGGCTAATTATTTCCTATACGATGGTTACAAAATTTTCACCTAATATATTATTTAACTTTTTTATGATTAAAAAATATATTGAAAATATATTAATTATCGTACTTATAAATTAAGTCATAAAGTATTAATTTATAATTTTATTTAATCTTTTATGTTGAGATAATCAACCACTTAAATGTTAATAAGGCTAATCAAAACTCCATTACAACCAATTATAGTGATTACCAAATTAACAACTCGATATCTATACCTCACTAGATCCTTCAAATCTAACTTTGGTCAGGACGCCCAAATATATTTCAGTGGAGAGAATGAAGGAGCATTGATATACTGTTGACATCATGCGAGATGAGGTCTTATATATTTGTGGGATTTTTAGTGGATATGATAAAAAGATAAAACTAAGAATCTAATTCACATAAAAATTACTCCATCCAATGACTTTTATTTTTCCCGACAAGTGGCTATATTTTTTCAGTATAAAAAATGGCATCTAAGCAATGTTAGTTATTATTTTCGTGACTATAAATTGAGAGTTATTTGATAAAATTTTAATATAATTATATATATATATATATATATATATATAGAGAGAGAGAGAGAGAGAGAGAGAGAGAGAGAGAGAGAACCTATTAATTGAACGATGATAATTTTAAGAGAGATTTTTTGTATCCAATTTTAATGTATAGAATTCAAAACTTAATTTCCTCAAACCAGAATAATATGTCTTCGAGAAAATTTAAACTTATATTGAGTACATGAATAAATATTGAATTATCACTAAACTCCTAGTTAGGAAGGTGGCAGGTGGCTCTATTGACTTCAATCAGCCATAACCATTTATAAATGCGTCCAGATCACAGAAGCCTTAACCAGAAGAGACCCCAAATCCTAGAGCGCATTTGTTGATTCAAGAACATGCCAACTAATTATTTGTATCTAATCGATGCATTGCTTCCATGCGTATAAAGCTGAATATTATTTCGCATAAGAATTCAGAGCAAGCCACGATATATGGTGGGCTAACTATTATGAACTAGTCACGAAAAAGAAAACAAGAAGTTAGTTCAAAAAAATATAGCAAAGCTACCACATCGATTTTCATTTCCCAGTCGGATCCCAAAAGTGAGTTCGAATGGATAGGATTTGAGAAGCATTAAAGGCAGCCACAATGGGATCAAAGGGAGCTGGGATAGGATAAATAGGAATTTAAAAGGACTTAATTATGTAACAAAAGGTTTTTGTAAGGAAAAAAAAAAAAAAGAGTTTCGTTCACTTGTAACAAAGAATATATATATATATATATATATATATATTTATTTATTTTTTTTTTATTTGGCCCTGGAAATCTACATGGCTAGTTGGCTACATGTAACAAAAGAAGCTATATGATGCCCCGATTTACCCGTCTCACTGTCTTCTACCCAAGTGCTCTCTCTTCTTCAGTTACCCATGTGATTTCTCGCAGTATACAACAAAGCCCACTACTTAGTTAAGAGACATATTATCCTCAAAATTGCCACTTTGACACTTCTTCGAGCAACACTATTGATATAACTGTATTGTTTTTCTTGATTAATTCATAACAACTAAGCTTTGAACTAGAGATATTGAGCCCAAAAGAGGACTCAAATACCATTTAATCATTCAAAGCTCCAGAGTAATACGATGGCATATTTAATTAATAAAGAGCATTTTTATCTTTAAGGGAAAAAAAAAAAAAGAGGATTTCTAAATGGGATTATGGGGGTCTCTGCTTTTATTAGATGTCTTCTAACCATTTTCTTTCTTTTTACCCAGAGGCAAAGACCCTGATTACGTAGTCCCTTTGATGGGTCGGCATCGCCAGCTCATTCACTGCTTATTTACTTGCAAGCCGAGTGTGGCTCAAATTAGCCAATGCATGCCAGCCCAACCGTTCTGGACTGTGTCACCTGTGCCACTCTCTCTCTCTCTCTCTGAATTGTACTTAGCTAAAAAAATTTACAAGCATTTACCACATGGAAAGTCCAATGTCCTGATGCCTTGAATAAGACTCCGCTGTTGTTACTCTCTGTGTCAGCAATCAGCAATGCAAACAGTTACCATGCATGCTCCAATCTGGTTATTTGGCGCCTTATTTTATCGCAGCTAGCTAGCCCCCCACCCCAAATCAATTTGGTGCATTTATTCACTGTCTCAACCAATAAATGATTCTCATCTGCGATTGGCCCCACATGCATGCACTTCCTTTCGAAATTCTCCTTACACAAAATGTTTGATAAATGAACCATGCATGCATTTTCCATCAGCTTATCACTGATATACACTGTTCAAGTGAAAGTGTGATTCATTTTTCGATGCACCCAAAAAAAAAAAATGTGCTTCATCGGTAGCCGTTGGGTTTGTCGCCTTCTTCTTCTTAGGATCTCTTAAAAGATCTTATTTTGACCAAATTTATACGAGACAGGATGATATCGGGACAAATTATAGATATCTTATTGGCATTGTGTGAGAAACGCATTTATCATCTCTGATGATATACTATAGAACTTTGCTAGGAGGTCTCCAACTCTCCATCATTTTTCAAAAAGGGATAAGGGCAATTTTGGATTTTTAATTGTAATCCTGTTCATTTTTTACCTCGTTGTTTGAATCCTAAATTTTTTAAAAATATTTCGTCCGGGTTCGCATTTGAATGCTACATTATTACCAGGCCTTCAAAACATAAAAAATTTTTCAATATTAATTCTTCTTAGATACTTTTAATGTTGTCTTATACCTTATCTTTATTGCGTAACACATACGCACGTACCCTCGTGCACATAATTAAATTCCTTAGAAAAGTTATAGTAGAGGAGGAGATTGGATCCTATAACTAGAGTTACTATTTACTTATGAAGAAACAGAGAGAGAATCACTATTTTATTCAATTGCTTTCTCATTTTTAGTTTAGTTTCACGCGCATAAGAACAAAACAAGAGATAGAGGGAAGATAGTTTATTGGTAAGTTCACCCGAGTGCAAGGAAAATCAGTAAAAATATACGGTACTTCAGCTTCAAAACTGGTCACCATTGAATGCCAATTAACATGTCATGACAAAAGACATCACATCATAAGCATGCCATGCATGAGTTCAAAGCAAAGCCATGCATACACCTAAGCCTTCCAGCTAGCTCCCCCTTCATTAGATATAAATACAAACGCTACTTGGTGGTTTGCAGCAGAGCATGAGGGTCCCCTAAAGAATTTATAAGGCCGTTTTGTTCTATCTTTCCTCGTTTCCCACTCCTATCCTTTGTGGCTTGGAAATCCCATATGGCATGCTTAGAGATGTATAACTCCGAGCACAAAGGTCAATACTGCCCTGTAATGAGCCCAAGGATCTCTTTCTCCAACGATTTTGTTGAGGCCCAGCAGATAATCAAGCAAGAAAGGAGCTCAAGAGAGGTCCCTGCCGCCCCAGCGTCCACGGACTTTGAATTTTCAGTGACAAACAACTCCATGATGAGTGCTGACGAGCTCTTCTTCAAGGGTCGGCTTTTGCCATTCAAAGATAACGGTAGTAATAATAATGGCATGCAAAGAACCATTAGAGATGAGCTTCTTGTGGAGGACGATGCTGAGGAAAACGAGGCGTCGCTGAGGCCACCTAAGGGCTCTACAAGGTGGAAGGGTCTTCTGGGTCTGAAAAGAAGCCATTTTAGTTCCAAAAAGGTGGACGGAGTCGGGGAAAGTAGAAGGTCTGGTTTTCTCAGGGAGGAGGTCCATGTTAGCAAGAGATCGCAGGTTAGAAAAATATGAAATATCTCTGGCTTTTTATTAATTTTTAAAAGAAAAAGATAAAAATTTAAGCGTCAAAAGTTATAAGCATGTTTAGTATCTTGGATTTGATTTTGTGTTTTTTCTTTTTTTTTTTAATTTTCTTTTATTGCAGGAGCTTTTGAATGATGGAGGAGGGTCGTCGAATAGTCATGGAGATGTGGAGATTGGGTTATAACAGTGTTACTGCTATTCGTGTTAGTGGTGTTAAGCAGATTTTTTTTTTTTAATGGGAAGAGGAAAGGCCATTTTTCTGTCTTATTTTTGTAGCCGAGAGACCTTAATTTGATTGAGTATGGTTGATTCAATGATTGGTGATTCTCTCTCTCAATCTCTCTCTCACTCTCTCTCTCACTCTCTCTCTCTCTCTCTCTATGGCTCTGTCTTCTTTGGATCTCCAGCAAGAAGTTGGGTGCATTAGACACTCCGGATGTTTTTGTACAAAATGTTTGCACCTGAAAGCTTCTAGATCCATCTTGAGCGTCGCTGCACAGATCTCAGCTCATGCATGTTTTAAGCTTTTCGTTTCTTTTTTCTCCTCTAGCTGGATCCATTCACATAAGTTCAAGTTACTTTTGGGTCTTTATTTTTATTATTTTTTTTCCTTCTTTTAATTGGGATAGATTATACATGGGCAGGCAGTAGACAATTCAACTGCAGGGGTTATAAACCACACAAAATTACAGGTTAAATTTTCCTATTCAAAAGATGGGTTTGCAAAAGCAAAGCCCCGTTATATGAAATCTGAGTACAAATTTTTTTATGGAGCCCCAAACGGCCAGTCAAGTCGACTGCATCTACACCGTTCAATTATTATCCAAGACCTACTTATTTGAACAAAAGTAACATTTAATAGTTTTTTAGCATCTCTGGTACAAGTGTTTCACATGTGCAGCGGGTAAATTCAAGTTCTAAATGCAAATTCACGTTATACTGTCAGAATTATGGGACCGAAGTCATTAGCTCAACAGATACCATTCAAAGGAAGAGTCGGGTTGTGATTTTGTACTTCGAAGACAAATCTCACCGATTTTTCAAGCAACGAGGCCACGGATTAAAAGTTGTTAGTGATAGTGTTTTGCCTATTGGGCGCTCACGGTGTTACTAGAAAGCTCATCGAAAAACAAAAGAGACCTAAAAGTCCCTCAAGAAGCTAATTTGGGAAACCATTCCGAAGCCCAGGGTGGCCACATCTTTTCCAGCGAGTTGAGCGTCAGGCCTGAGCAATCGGGTTCTTCAGAGGCCATTAGGCCCAGAGTGAACCTCATCTTGCTTTGAAAAGCATAATTTGTCAAATCCCACATTGCGCCACACAGATAACGACGTTCCATACCAGAAGGTGAATTCTACAGGGTTCAGCTGTCACTGAGCAAATTTGTCTTAATAAGAGAGACAAATAAAAGCTTAGGGTCCTAAAAGCTACAGCATTTCCTACACATGAAGTCCAAGAATACAACATGTTCTGCCCATTAAATCCTAAATCTCAAGCATGCTATGATATTGTTTACAGTGTTAAGCAACTTTACTGGTTCTTCCACAAAGCCCGATTACCCCTGTCTGAGCAACAGAAGGAGACCCAAAATAAGGAAAATACGATGGTACTAAGAATACATGACAAACTGAGGGTGCATAACAAAAATGTCACCAGGGAGCAAGAACCTCTTCCTGGAATTTGAGCTCGTAGATTTCAGCATTTGACTTGAGGCTCTTAATGTCAGCACTAAATGTCTCATAGGCAGCTTTCAGTTCCACAAGCTTGACTTCAATATCTCTTATTTCTTCTGTTGTGCGTTCCCGTTCATTTCTAGCTTTTATGTACCTCCTGGTTTTTGTGGCAACTTCTGAATCATACAAAAGACTCGCAAGCCGACTAAGCTTCTCCCGTAGAAATCCAACATTCATCCCAAAGAGCTCAAAGGCTTCCAAAGTCTTATCCCAAGTTGCAAACTCATCCCTTGAGGTTGTTAAATTACAAGCTCGTATGGCATCAGCAATATTAACAGTTTCAGAAATGATTCCGGCTATCAACTTGAAATTCATGCCCTTGATAAGATTCTCGTGAAGAAATGCTCTCTTACTGCAGCAAAGCTTGTAGTACTTATTCCTAATGTTCTCAGACAGTTCAGAATCTAAAACTAACCCATCAACCAGAACACTGAAGTTCTCAAAACTTTTGATATCATTAAATTGAGGAGCCGGCAATGATAATTTGGAACCTTCTAGGACTTCTGAACCAACCTCTTCACTGTCATTGTCAGATTGTTCAGCTGGTTGCCCATATTTGGGAACTGATGATAACCTTGTTTGGCAAGACTTCTTATTTTTCTTTTGGACAATGGCTAATTGTAGAGACCGAGGACGTTTTCTCTTTGAACTCTTACTAGTTACCATGGCCAACTCTGCATTATCATTGTAACTTTTATCCAATATTTAGACATCCAAAAACGACTTCAAATTCTTAATAAGAAGATGCAAAGTACAAAATAATAATAATAATAACCTAATAATAATAATAAAACCAAATGCTTCAATTAACTTGCCTGGATCATTTTGCTTTGTCTGAGCTTCCAAGTTTAGTAGAACTAAAGCCCCATCCACATCAGTCAAGTCATTTTCCCTTATTATGTAAACCTGTAAAAATGAATTGGATCAATGATCAATGAAGAAAATATGGAATTGTCACCAGAGGGATATTCATTCCAGGATTTTCACCGGAAGTGAAGAAAGAAATGCCCTTAACATCTACCTATCTATTCTCCCCACCCAACGCTTCTCAAGCACATAAAACACACCCTCAACCCTTTAGATTCCTCACTATTTATGCTGAACCTAACTAACTGAAGGTGTAAGATAAAAATTCAGGTTGTCTTTTCTGGTTTTACAAAAGATAAAAATTGGGTCATTTGTGAGAAAACACCTCAGATCCCCCAAATTGACAGCCGTTTGGTTGTCTTTGCATAAAAGCTTACATTTTTTCCAGTTTGTTACAACACAATCAAGCTGTGCAGGTTATGTGCCATAGAATAACCCCAAAGCATTGCCAGGTTCAGAACCACTCAAGTGGATTTGTGTCTACTTCATATCTATGATGCATACTTTAACAAGCAAAACATTCATCTCAGTCAATATGTGACTGGGCTAGGTTTAGTTCACTCACTCCCTTCCTCATTGCATTAAACAACTCATGCACTCTGAAAGCAAGAATTCTATGTCCAATGCCTCAATCAGTCTACCATCAGGGTTAGGTACATAACACGCTTCCAGAAAATAACGCATGCAGATAAAGCCACTGAGCATGTGAAGATCAGAAATGCTGCAAGAACTCGTATAAAGAAGATAGTCAAATCGAATAAACCATCACCTTAAATTTGCAAGTTCCAACTAGTTGAAAGACCAAAACATCTCCCTCAAGTAATTGGTGAGCAACAGAGAACTGTCTCCAACCAGCACTCAATCCTGTCTTGTGTGCAATGTATTTCATCTTGAATCCCCTACTACCTTCATCTTCCAAAGTGACA
The DNA here is from genome assembly GCA_019804595.1 of Bruguiera parviflora. Classification (NCBI taxonomy): domain Eukaryota; kingdom Viridiplantae; phylum Streptophyta; class Magnoliopsida; order Malpighiales; family Rhizophoraceae; genus Bruguiera; species Bruguiera parviflora. Next base: position 1,508,495 of record CM034047.1, on the reverse strand, counting down.
GTAGTATCCTCACGTGGTAAATGTGCTCTACAGAATGGTCCAGGAAGCCCCTATTACATGCAAATATCAATGCCATAACAGATACACAACATTTGTTTCCCAGGTAAAGTATCACAACTTCAAGAATCTTGATTTTCAAGTTAGCTTACCATCCAAAAGCAACTAGCAACATGTGATCTGACCAATGATTTCACAAAGCTGGGGAAATCCGGTTCTAGATTTGATTGAACCTCCTCTGCTCGAACCAAAGCAGATGACTTGGTTACCCCAGGAATGATAGCTCCATCATTTTGAGGCTTTTTTACGTTACAGCTACAGTAAAAATAGAAACAGAATTGTCACAAGGCACAATTATCCAAATCCAAGCAACTAAGACTAAACTAGTAGATCACTCACCATATACACTTCCCTGCATGACTCAATATTGTCTGCTCAAGAATAAGGTAAATTACAAGTCAGAATGTTGACAGAATGAGCGAAAACGCAAGCGTAAAAACCAAATAAGCTGGGGGAAGTCGAATAGGAGACAACGCAGCACGTAAACGAGATTCAAAAAATCGTCTGCACAACATCTCGAACTAAGATTATGATTTCCACCAATGAACACCTAAGCATCCATGCATATCAACAACCACGAAAAAGAGAAGCAAAAAAAGGAAAATTTATTACGTGCTTAAATTTGGAATCCGAAAGCCTTCTCTTGATCTTGATACGCTTTCCTCCTGTTTTCTCCATTGTATTCTTCCGCTGCTTAGCCTGCCGCCGGCACCGAACCAAATTCAGATTAAAGAAAATATATCTAAAAACATAAAATAAAGAATGAAAAAAAAAAAGACGCGAGCGGCATTCCATAAAACTATATTTAGCTTCTCAGGACGTGTTAGGCAATTTATAGAACAGAATTGAACTCCGAATCTCGTGTTCTCGATTCGGAAAGTATCATAGAAGAAAACGCGAGATCTGAAGTCTCATTTTCTCTCGTTTTCCCTTTCGAGTTTCCCGGAAACCAAACAGATACAACACAAGCACAGAGAGAGAGAGAGAGAGAGAGAGAGAGAGAGAGAGAGAAGACCGAGGAGAAGGTGAGCTTGAGCTTGGGCTTGGGGCTAGTGCTAGTAGCAGGGGAATGAGCGAGCTGACCGAGAGTCACGTCCTCTTCTCCCTCAGATTTCCTTTTAGAGTCCCCATTCGGCGCCGTTTTGGCCAAATCCCCATCTTCCACTTCCTTCTTCACCACTTCGCTCATTTTGATTGCTTTAACAGGAAATTCAGATCTCTCGACGCAACAGCTCAGGAATGAACGAATTCGCAAGAAAGAAAGCCTCTCGAAAGGGGGCTCCGTTCTATTGTAGCAAAATATAACATTGAGGCCCTCGACCTTGTCAAAATTGTTTTATTCGGGAAGCCACCCGAACATAAAACTCACGCAATTAAAGCTCTGGAAACGGGAACGCACGACACTTGAACCCAATTGAAGACGGCGTCAAGAAATTTCAAAACCATCTTGCGGAGCTTTTCTTAATTTTTGGTGCAACCGTATATTGTAGCTGATTGTGCAATAAATAATTTGTTCTCAGAGTATTCTCCTCTATTTCCTTTTGCCTTCACGTCTAATTGGAGCATTATTGGGACGTTACCCCCATATAAGTTTGGTCTTTAATACGCTTTATATTATTTTCATTAATTTAATGGTAAAATGAGTTACACAAAATAGTCTTTATATTTTCAGATAAATATAATTTCACTGTCTATGATATAAAATAAAACAAAACACAGGTGAATCGTGCCCATTTCACTTCCCTTTTCCAAGAATTTGAATATGAGTTCCCACAATAAAAGTGTAATTTTTTTTTTTTAATCATTGAAATATTGCTTAGAGCTCAAGTTAGGTTTCCTAAGTTTGCTTTGTTTGAATTTAGGGACTTAATTGAACAAATTTAAAGCACGGAAGCCTCAATTAATAATCGTTTCGAGTACAAGGTAGTAAATATAATAATAATAATTATTATTTTTTATTCATAATGATTGAGATTTGAATGTTGAACCTGATGCTAATTTTCTATTAGGTATTATCACAATTTAACGCTCTGTTTTTTACTCATATTGCGAGAGAGCCCAAAATGGACGTTTAAACTGCCGATCAAATGGCCTTTTTTAAGTTGGTGAGTTGCATCTTGGGCCCAGATTATGGAAGGCCTGTCGTTGTCTACCATTTTGTTTTTTTTTAATTGAGGTGATGGCACGTGAAGTTCACTTGGCCTAGTCTTCTGCAATCGTGCCTGTTCCGTTAGTCCGTCGTGAACTCCGCAGTGCCTGACACGTAATAATAATAATATTATTATTATTATAAAAAACAGCAGCGTAATAAATCCTTATTGGTTGGACACCGACGGATACAAAACAATCAACGGAAAAGTACGGAGCCAATATCGGCCGTCGATTTTCCCACTCTTTGTTCAGTTTTTTCTTTGTTCCTTTTAAATCAAATCGACCTAGTCCAACGTCGTCGGATATTGATAACAGTAATAATAAATCAACGGCCAATGGTTGGACACGCAATCCCCATGACGGTGAGATCAAAGCCCGGCCTTTTCTGTTATTTAGAGGTTTCTTATTCATTTTTTATTTTCTCTCTCTCTCTCCGTTGTTTTGATAGGAGAGATTGCTTTTTAACCCAAATGCAGGCAGGACTCTCTTTCTTGATTTGGTAAAAGCTGCTCTGCTGGTCATATACTTTTCCTTTTTCTCTTGATTTTTTTTTTCTTTTTCTTTCTTCCTCCAGGATCTTCAAGAAAAAGTTAAAAAGTTGGGGCGTTAGCTTTAGAAATTGAATTTTTTTGGCCTTTCAGTCTCACAATTACGTTGGGATTTCATATTTAAAAACATCCAAAGGAGGGGTTTTTTTAAAATGTATCTTAAAAATAAATAAATAAATAAACGGGCATCAATTCCCACCTTAAATAAAATGGGTCCGTTGGTGGGGCGCCATACCCAAGAACCGTAACAGCCTGACAAGTGACGCTACCCACAACAACCATAGTTAGACGAATTGCGCTGGGCTCATGCTTATCCATCAATCAATTATTCAAGGAAAAAAAATATTCCTCATTTTGTATTTAAGGTACAATAATTTTTTTTACCTTCAATCGATTCTTAATATTTAAAATAATTAAAACATATTATTATAATATGAATTGGCCAAAATATTTTTAATACATGTAAAAAATGTAAATATTTAAATATAAATATAACGAATCTCAAAATATAATTATTGTTAGTATAATTATATGAATAAAATTTTATATAAAAAATTAAAATACAAAAAGTATAAAAAAAAATATTTGCTTGTCTTAATATATAATTAGGGGCCAAAATATTTTTTTTTGAATAATTTTTTAATTATTGATTAACTCTAATTAGTCGAGAGGTGTGACTTATTACTTGTGAAAATAGGAAATATGACTTGTTATTGTACCCTAAATACAAAGTACAAAATGTAATTTTTTTTGTTAATTAATTATATCTTTTTAACAACTAAGAAAAGGGGGGCATATAATAATATTAGTTATAATTTCTACAAGTATAGAGTAGAGATCAGCCGACCACAATGAGATATGTTGAGTTACCACTAAAATTGTAATTAATTAATTAAGTTAATCCCTTCGATTTCCTCTTTTTAACATGGACAGAAACAATTAGCGTGCTATAGTCATGCTATTTTATTACTCTTCTTGCCACAGAGGCGTGGGATTATTAATGTTAGGTCAACGGAACATTTACTGTCGCGACGCTCACATGCACGGAATAAAAAAAATAATGATAATAACTTGTTAAATAAAACTTAAAAACAAATTAAATATTATATGTCAACACACTCTTTTTTTTTTTTTAAACGAATTTGACACACACTTTCACACGCAAACTAATCTATTAGTCAGAGCACATACTTAAATATTTAAAACAGTTGAGATTGAATGACCTATTAAACTTCAAAACTCTCTTAAGAATAGACAAAACACAACTTCTTAACCTTGTGTAAGAATCACGATTAATTATAATGTTAAGGACAATGTAATTTGGGACCATAATCTCTTAGTCACAAATTTCTTTCCATGCCATTTATTAAAAATAATATATATATATATATATATATATTAAAAAAATATTTTATTATACTCTGAATTGCTATTTTTAGCCCTACCATCCACCGGGGGATATTCCCATATAGATGGGAATATGAGATAACCCCCGACTCTCGTGCAACATTATTGTTCGCGCTAAAAAAAAAAAGAAAAAAGAAAAATGTAGCATTATTGCTACAATAAGTGCAGTGCCAGCCTCGGTCGAGGCACAATAAGCTCAAGCAATAAACGGATGATGAACATCTATTAACAAGCCACGTGGCCCACATCCTCCATAAGGTTACTCGCGCCAAGAATTTAGATTACCGAAAAAGTTAATAAAACATACGAAATAAATATTAATTTACTTCACTGTAATTATTAATTATAATTAATTATTATTATATATAAAAATTAATTATAATTAACAATTATAATATGTTAGTATCTATTTTGTATTCTTTCTAATAAAATTCTTCAAATTAATCTACCTAAAACTAAATTTGTAATTAGGAAATGACATCCTTTGGGAAGTGGCCTTTGACTTATTCTTTGTCTTAAGTCCATATTGATTTCCTCCCCTCACCCATTACCCAAACCGTATTGATGAGTTCATTTAATTTCTGTTGCACCTAAGGAATACGCAATACCAAACTTTATTTTCAAATGACACCACCGTGTTTTTTTTTTTTATCCCAAACTTTATATATTGACTAATTAGTAATATATGGACGGTTTCAATGGGCCAATAACGATTTGCTCAGAACGAAAAGAATCTCATCATTTCCTTCTTACAAGGAAAGGAAAGGAAAGGAAATGAAAATTTGTTTGTACTCAAATCGGAAAGAGAAAATTAGATGAGCCCGCGTCTCGCCCATAACCATGGTCTTGCTAGGTGACTCTCTTTCTCTTTTGGGGTCTTTCTGTCTTCGATTAATATTAATATATGTATATAAGCCATTTCACTACTGTTCATTCTAGCTCTCGTGAGCATTGATTGAGGCCAATACCTATCATCCAGGCTACAATAAGGACAGCGCGAAAGAATCCCTATCCACCTAATTTGAGGAGGAGAAGAGGATAAGCTAAACTAGCTGGTTTTTGTGTCCTAGTCCTCCAAGAACAACAACGAAAAGGACGCATTAGTGGCTATTAGTTTGTCGCATTTCACAAGAGATCGAATTTGAGATGCACATAATCCAAATTTCATTGGACCGGTTCAAATCAGTAAATAATCACGATTAATATGCCAGCGTCTATGCTCAAATTGATAATATCCTGCCTTTCTTTCTTAATTAATTAGCTCGCCCGTCCTATTAGTAAAAGTGATTTCGGGAAAAAAGACCAATGATTATTATGGTCTCGTTTTTCTTCAGAATTCTGCACCGAAGCACAATGCAGTTCCTTGATATAATAGTGCTTGAAATTAAGAGAATATCAAAGTCAGCAAATTCTTCTGTACTCGGTGTCTTGGACCTCTATCGATATATTAAGAGGCTGGATGGCCTCGAACTATTGTTTTCGTTCGGACTGAAGAAAGAAAGAAAGAAAGAAAAAAAAAGATCGATAGAGAAAATCGCTGTTAGGGCCGTAATCAGCTTGTCGATGGGTGGAAGAGGAAACGATCCATGCTAGAGACTGAAGTTACGTGTAGCAGAGCAGGAAACTGAACGATAAATGAATTACAAGGCTTAAGCAAAAACAAACTATTAACTCTGATGCTATTAAATCATTTGCATTTAAGTCCGGAAAGGAAAATAATTCGTCGAGTACCGAAAGTTGACGCGTGAAAACCAATATAAATCGCTTCATGTGATGACCGACTATTCCACGGACGTATTTGACGCCAAGTGTGGAGGGAATGATGTAGATGGCAGAATTGAGGCCAAATTTGACTTGTAAGAGAATTGGCCGACAACTCAACAACCTAGTCTTTGTTTGCGAAGAAAATGAGAGAAAAGTACCACAACTTTCGTGCAAAAAGTGCAGGAAAATGTGCGTGAGAGCACGGGAAAAATAAATAGTTGACTGGTAAGAAAAATCAATATAATTGGTAAATATATTATATGTCAGATAGATACTTAAATCTACAATTTATTCAATGTAATGATACGTGTATGCACAAACTATTCTTTTAAAATTCTTAATAGCGATATAGGTTAATATATTGCTAAAGCTTTTGAGTTGTATCATATACGTGTTTTGTAATCATTTGCGCGGTGTAGCTGTATCTTAATTTTCTAGGAGTTAATTCTTTGTCTGTGTGAATGCATGACTTGCAAGAATCATTCATGGAGTGTTGGGCGGGGGCGTGGGAAGGACACTGGCTCACACACAAAACACACACAAGCACGCGCAATCGCAAACACGCAGACGCACACAAATACAAAAAGAATAAAGAAAACAAAGGAGCCGCGGAGATCGTAGAATTTGAATCGGATAAAAACCCGAGAAAATTTCGGAAAGAGGAAATACTTTGGACAACACTGGCACATGGGGTGCGCGTTGACATCAAGTTTCCTATATCCTCCACACGTGTCCGTGACTTGCACGGCATGGTGTGTGCTCCTGCCTGTTCTCTTCTGCTCCCGGCAAAATTAGCCCCGCAACTCGCACGTCTCTCGCTTCTGGTGTCTGAGACTGCTGATCTACGCTGTAATAATTGGAATTACCAAATGCTATTTTCCCAGTGTACTGTTATACCTCACGAAAATACCAAATATTTCCGAGCACACGAGAACAAGGGTCAAGTTACATCCACGAGACTTTAGATTGAGCCTCTTGACGCCGCGACGTGACAGCCATGGTTTCGTGGGGGTTTCGCATTTTTTGTTTTTTGTTTTTTTTCAGATATATAATAAGCATACAGTGAAATTAAAATAATTGTGTAAATATATATTAATTTTGCTCATTTAATTATACATGTCATGCTATCTATTTATACATTTTGTCTTGATTGTACAAGTTATATGTTTCTAAAACAAAAGACAAAAAAAAAAAAAAAGGAAGGTAGGATCGGTGAAAAACCCACACTTATCACATCAATATGTCTAAGATCTCATTTAAAACCTCTGTTCATCTATTTTTTGTCCAAGAAAAACAGGAAATTAGAATTGGCAAGAAAATGACCATGGATTCCATACATGTACGCATCAACTTGAGTGTGAGGTTCCCTTTCTTCTGTTTCGCAGAGAGAAGAGAATAAAAATGCTCATCGAGAGAGAAGTAGAAACTGGCAAGGAAGCATCTGAAATACCCAAAATAAGGATATCGGCAAATATTGGAATTTTGCAGCTTCTGCAGTTTCCTTGGTAACAGAAGCAGCCTTCCGTGTGTAATATTAATGCATACAATAATTAATCCAAGGCCCTTAGCCCTCTTCATATGAGCAAACAAAACAGACTCGGCGGGGAGAGAAGAAGAGATGTACAGGAAAACAAGAATGAGAGAATGGAAAAAGAAGACACCAACTAGAACTAAAATTTATAAGCAATATCAGAGATGGAATCATGGCTAAATGTGCAGCTTGTTTTGCATTCCTTCTTTGCTTTTCTATTTTTGTTTTTTTCTTTTTTTTTTGGTTGGGGGGGGGTGGTCGATCAGGTCTCTCTCCTCATGGGTTCAATCTAACCCACTCGTATCGTCCCTCCAAGGGCTCGTCCTTGGCAATGTCGTAGTTGTACCTGCCGCGGGAAGATATTTTCTCAGAAAATTAACAGACGGGCAATTAAGCTAAATTCGTGAGAATTGATGTGTACAATTCGCATGCAAGACTGACACGAGTGCTGAGTTCAAATTTTAAATTCTTATACTTGTCCGCAAATTGTTCCTGGAGGTTTCTCTCAGCTTCGGCGAAGAATTCCCCGAGTTCCGCCTCCGCTGGCGTCTTCTCCGCCGCCGTTGATCTGCGGCTAGAATTCCCCTCCGACTTGCTCGCGGTTGAATCCGGCCCCTCGGATGATTCAGCTTGAAGCTCGCTCCACCCCGTCGTCTCGCTCCTGCCAGAATGCAGCGTACATCTTGAAAATGATGAAGAGACTAGTGGAAGTATTTGATGGATCATTCGATTTCGAATTTTGAAATATATATATATATATATGTATATAAAGTAATTTGACCTTTCCCTGCAGCTCTCAACTTCAACGCTTTCTTCCTGAGGGGAAGATAAACACACAAGAAAACAAAATTAAAAAAAAAAATAATTGAATTAAAGATAAGCAACTAAAGCGCGAGAAAACCGAAAATTCAAGAAGAATTTTTGATCGTCGTTCGTGAGTCACAACAGCCGAAAAGCTAACGGAACTCGAGTCTTCACCTTCAGATCTGCCAATTCAATTCTCTCGCTCGTTCCATTGCTCGAGCAACAAGAAGCCGACGCCTGATCGGAGCTACGGTTCGAACACCTGCCCTCCAACACGGCGGGGAGACCAGAATTCACCTCCGGCGAATGTGAAACGGAATTCTCAGGAGTGGTTCCGACGAGTCTACGAGTACGATCACTGCTTCTGATTTTAGCATTATATGACGCCGAAATGTGCACTTCCTGATTGTCTACTTTCCTTTTCTTTCCAGTGCCCGAGCTAGTAGCTGTAGCTGAGGCAGTAACGGCCGCCGCCGCCGCCGCAAGCGCTTGAGCTCTGGTTCTAACGCGGCCCTGAGCCATTTCCACCGCCGCGAATTCCGGCATTCTTTTGCACTTCCTCGCCATCTCCAATTTGGCGCTTTTTATGTATTTGTTCGTGGCGATGATCAGACGATGGGTAGCAGATTAACGGTGAGGATTTGGAGTTGGGTTTTTAATAGGGGAGGAGGCGCAACATGGCTTTGCGTTTGTTGGTTGGTTGGTTGCGTTAACGGAATGTGGTCCACGTCTCCTTTAACGGCGACGGGGGACATGACGGCGCCGTTATAGGCTAATAAGAGCGATCCACGCTGGCAGCGCACGTTAGGAGCATCAGCGGTGGGACTGATGATAGTTAAAAGAAGGGCAACAGGAGAAACAAAAGCACATATAAAAAAATAAAAAAATCAAATATCTCATTAAGAAAATAATATATCTACAAATAAATTTTATATTTAAATTTCAAATATACAAGTTCCACCAACCAATCGAGTATAACACACTAGACCTGTGATTGACCAGAAAATGTTTGTAAATTTTTCTTGTCATTTATTAATATGAATGACATGGTTTTTTAAAAAATAATACAGGAAATTAAAAATGTTTCAATAATTTCTGCTTTTTTTTTTCTTTTCTCCTCGGTCAAAAAATGTTTCGTATGAAATTGGATTAAGATTTAGGACAACCTATACATTAGCTGCTAGATTTTGAATTCTCAAAGTGTCAAATTTGAATAATTTGCTATTCGAGTCCTTTTTAAAGTATGGAGTTTTGTACAACTTAAAGTTACTGCTTATAAAAACGGAAATTTACATGCCTGTCGTGGATTTATAATGTTATCTTACGGATGCTATGCTAGATTGATCGTATGGATAGATTAATATTACTCCTTTCGACTTGGTTTATTGACTAAGTTGCACTAACACTCTAAAAAAGAAAGAGATAGAGTTAAATTAAAAAATTTATTTTAATATTTTTATTTTACCAAATCAGATTTATTCATATAAAATAATATTTTATTTGTATAATTTAATCAAAATATCAAGTTGGGACAAATATTATTATTTTCATGGACATATATAAATAGTACGGGAGAGATGGTCATTAACTAGACCGCCAAAACGGCATAACGGTTGGAAAATAATTGGTAAGGAATATGATATAAGATAATTAATAAGATATATATATATTAAAAATTTTATTAAATTGTAAATTATATATGTACAACTTATATGATATTAAATTTTCCTTCTTTTTTTAAAAAAAAAAATCAGTAATTAAAATTTTAAAAATAAAAATTTAAATTTTTGACTATTAAATATCTATATAAAATATAAAATATATATTCTTTATCACCCAACGTTTATACTATCACACTTATGACCCGATTAAAATAACCCTTTTTTTGGGGGGGGGGGGAAACTCTTTTATTGAAGAAGGCAAAGAAAAATATACACACAATACTCACCAGTAACCTTAACCGTGAAGCGTCCCAAAAATTTTCCATCATTTTTCATTTTTCGTAATTCCTACACATAAATGTCATCCCTTGAGTCGGGAATATTCAGATCACTTGGTTCAATTATGTGGTACGCTTATCGCTAGCTCATCTTCATAAAACTTCAGAATTTCTTTTGTTTTGTAACAGACTTCTGCATATAATTGAGCTATAAGGGTCACCAATTCATCTTTTTCACATTATATATACATATATCTCTCTTGGCAAACTCTTTTGTAAGCGTGGCTTTTAAATTTTCTTGCCGTCTGTTGCACAGAGATGACGGAACAAGGGTTGGTGCCATAGTAATCAATTCTGATTTTTTTTTTTTTTTTAGAGCCCAGAAATGAGAGATTATCAGAGTAAAAGTTTCATTTGGTTCGCTCTCTATTACATTGTCTCGTAAAATCAAACCGATCAATTTTTTACTTTTTATTTTTTTATTTTTTTTTAACCTGGAGAATTGATGCATGCAAACCCTACCCTTCTTCTTCATTCCACTCATTCGTATATACTTTTTTTTTTTTTTTGGGTGCATCGGATGGTTGAACCCAAAATGAAAGCAAAGAAAATCTTCTTTAGCCTGGCCTTACTGCACGAGGCCAGCTCACGCCCTTGCATTAGCTTGAAGAATAGGACACGGAGCACACCCACATGAATATCATTATATAGCAATATTAGCCAACCAGTCTGCCACCGCATATTGACTTCTCGATTACTGAACTGAAGTTAGTTTGTCACAAGAACAAAGATCTTAAGAGAAAGTTGGAAATTCAAACTCTACCTTCTTAAACTTCTCACAAAAAGTAGAATTCTTTATGTATAGAGATTAATAAAACGTTATCTCTTTCCAATTTCCTTGGTACGGTGATGGAGCCATGAAGGTACATTTTTAATACGACACTGTAACTGCAACACTTTAATTAGGATTCAATGCAGTACATAGTATCGACCCCTTGTGAGTGTAGAAGCCTCTTCATACATTATTGGTGATTGGCTATAATAGTACCAGCCTATAAAAGTGAAGCACCAAAAAGCCTAATTAACCTATCATCAATTCCTCATCTTTTTCTTTGTACGTCTGTTTTTTTCGGCACATGACAACATTAGATGAATAACTCTGATTAAACGACCAATATGCATCATGTTTTCTAGATATTGGGTATTACGCTAATATCTTGTCTACAAATTTTAGCGGGTAAAACCCGTATGATCAGTAATAAATATAGTTAATAAGTTCACAGATGAAATTAGTTTTGTTAATGGACGAGAAGGATCGACGTATATCCACCAAAAAAGTTGGTGAAGGCATTTTGCTTTTTTTTTTTTTTTTTTTTTTTTTTTTTTATATCCAAACGATGGAGCTAGCAAAAGTGAACGTTTGATCTTGGGTTCTCACAATGTAAAGGGTTTCTCACAATCTGACCGTCATTATCTGACTTCTCTAAATCCAAGATGAGAGACATAAAGCCAAGATAAGTTTCCTTTGATAATAAGATAATAGAAAATGGCAGATGCATACAAGGGCACATGGTTGTCAATGTTGGGCACAGAAAGCTATAGCAGATTTTATAGGGGCTGCTGTCACATAGAAAGAATGAGTGTCGATCTCCGACCCTCTTCTATGGTTATGATTTTACCTTTAATCTGAAAGTGCTTTTCGCACTACTTTAGTTGAACCTACGCATTAATAATTACAAAGTTGATTTGAATGATGGGGGCTACCGCACCAAATATTGCCCAACCAACATGCAAGTGTGAAATTTTTTCTCGCCATTTTAACCCTTGATTGTTTGTTAATCATCCTCCCTTTTCTAACTAGGGGTTGCTCGAACCTAGATGAATAAGCCTAAAAAAGGCCGTGACTTCGGCGTCTATTGTAACAATGTTGGAAATAAGACGTCTGGGAATATTGTTCTTGTGTACAGGTTAAGGGAGTCTCAACAGTTCAGATGCTGTGACTAAGATGGATTGGAGACTGGTACGGTGGCCAGGCCAGAGTTAGAGCGAACCAAAAAAAACTTTTGGTTTGACCATGTGTGACGAAGAAGCCAGTTAACTTCTCAACTGTTGATCCGTGACGCCGTATCTGCCTGCTTAATTGATGCAAAATAGTTCAAGTGGGCAGTGCTTTGCAGGAATATCTTTTCTAATACTGCTTATTATGTACTAAAAAAGAATCGGAACAAAATAATGCAGTGACACTCTCCCAGGAACAGGACCAATCCAGTCAACCGCTATTAAATGACGGTGGATCCGAGGGGGGGGGGAATTAAAAGAAGATAAAATTAACCAACTTTAGAGACCATGTTTACAAGCCAAAAGACGGAATAGCTTTAAGTTTTGCCATCTCTTTATTGCACCAAAAATAGTAGAAAGACGTATAATTTCAATATTTGCACAAAAGAAATCGAAAAGAAGGGGACTGGGGAAACAAGTGAAAGTTGTTGGAGAAAAGCAAGATGAGGAATCTCAAGGTACAAAGAAAGTAAGATGCTTAAAGATGGTAAGTGCCATACATCAAAGAAACAAATTGAAGTGTGAGGCCACGGAGAGATTTCAATTACGAGGGGGTGATTGACTGATTTCTTTATGTCTAAGGCTCGTTTCCTTTGATAGTGCTAAAATGGTCCTCTGAATTGCAAAAGCAATCCCTTTTTCTTCCAAAGTCAGTGCCTTCAGTTTTACCTTTGGCTCAGACATCGTGGGGACCCCCCCACCTCCCCTCTTCTATCCTTTTAAAGGGGCCTGCCGCTCATGTGTCTCGGGGGCTTCTTTTCAAAGTCATCGTATACAAGAGAATTTGTTCATGGGATGGTGAGTGGTGCCTACTTTCTTGATTATACAGCTATAACATAGGTACTTTTGGAGCGGCTGTGGAAGCCATTTGTTGAATCTTTGCTTGCACAATCTCTCTAGCCTTTTACCTTTAGAAAATTGCCACGTGTCGCTCACGAATGTCGGTTTGCTCATTATTGTCGGCGATTGTTGGCCATGTCCTTTAGTTCGTCGTATGTTTTGGCGGGATGAATTTTGTTGACAAATTTCTAATATTAATGCCAATGATGCATTCACTAATACACCGCTTGTAAGTGTCATGAAATTTTTTGAGAACATGTTAGAGGGTCCTTTCATGTTCCTCTTCCATGCAAATGTACAGGGTTTAAATTCTGCCACTCAATCTTTAAGAACCTTCAATATATATATATATATATATATATATATTGAATACATTGGGAGATCTATCGGGATTTGTGTACCCTTTTTATTCCTCCTATTTATTTATTTATTTTTTTAAATTCCTCGTTTCTCAATGGTCTAGTAAAATTCATATTTTTTTAGTACTATTCCGTTGAACTGATTACAGTGACCATTCTAGAGGTCTATCGGGATCTGTGTTCGCTTTTTATTCCTCCTCCTCGCGATGGCCCCGTAAAATTCATAATTTTTTAGTACTATCCCTTCGAACTGATTACAGAGACCGTATTCTTTCACCGCGGTGGTCGTCCTAGAAGAGTTCCCTCTTCAATTTCTCTCGTTGGAACACGGCACTCGGTCCCGAAAGAGTTGACTGCTCTACTCCAATTTTGTTTACGAGGATTTTGTTATTTAAATCCATAAACTACAGCCGAGCCATTTGTTCCCCAAGACAAATGGGCAAATAAAAATGACTCACTGCTGAAAAGTTTTAGGACACTTTCACGGAAAGAAGACAACAATAATGATTTTAGTTGTTTCCAATTGGCCAGAAATATCATAGGCTTGCACACCATGGCAGCGTGGGGGAAATTGATCCCATCCTCTTTCTAGACGAGAAATGAATTGGAGTCAATTATTCAAGCTATACCCAGATGGAATATTTTGAGGATTGTGCACGAAGCGCTTCAATTTATCTTCCAGATTCAGAATCTTGTCCACGGCTGTATAAAGAAATTTTGGTGAAAGAAAATCAAAAATTACACATGAGGATCCATGGGACGTAAAACGCGCGTAGCAAATTGGGTGTGCCTTCATGTGGTCCAAAGATGGACGAAATGCAAACACCAAAAGGAAAATAAAAAAGAAGCTCAAGATTATGTGCAATCGAATTGGATATATAAAAAGAAGGATGGGTCGTTGGGAAAAAGAGTTCATAATCTAAACCCATTGGGGCCATGTGCCATTGGGCAAAAGGATGCCATCTTCCATTGTCAACAGTTGTGGTCCATATCTAGAGAAAAGTATGATGGTGGGGATATGTTTTTGTCCTTGGCAAGATAAGCCCCAACATTTACTAGCTTCTTCAAAGGTAGAGAGTCCATCATTTCTAATTCTCCAAACCTGGATACGCGACACACGTTAGATTCTGAACTGCATCAGAAAAGCGACAAAGAGAAGAAAAAAAAAAAAAAAAAGAAGCAAGTAGGCCTTTTGCAGATGGGAGAACATACTTTGGTCCTCCAAAACACATGGGATGGGAGCATGTACCTAGCCAAAGATTCCCGATTATCGATCGTTTTGTTGAGAGGGAAAAAGGATTGAGATCAACTTAATCCTCATTTTCATTCTTCATCTTCATTTGCCTTTTCTTCCTTCTCTTTGTTGAGTGACGTTAGGAATATTAAGACTTCACTGAGTGTTTTATATTAAACGTGATGTGGTCTAATAAATTTATCGGTTTTATGTGGATTTCACACCCCCTTATATGACCTTTAATTTTGCTATGTGTCATATTATTTAGTATAAAAATTTTATTATAAGTTTAAGCATCTTTAACACTACTCCTCTTAATTTGTTTCTTTTCTTCCTGTCCATCTTCAGTTTGGTAGATTGGTTCTTATAATCAATAGCACTATGGGTTACTATCAACAAAATATCTATCAGAACGAACGAACGGTGGCAACCACAACAACAACGAAGGTGGCATATAATCCAATGATCTCTAGTAACTTGAGTGGGATCAATTCCAAATTAAATCACTTCCATTTTAGCTACACAACATGCGAAGATAACACCATTGAACGGTGCAATTGGATCCAGCCGCCGGTAATAAGTTGAACCGATCCTACTCAAAACTTTGAAATAGAGAAGAAACAGAAAGAGGGAAAGTACAGTGAAAGTGGGATTTATCAAAGGAATAATATCCGAAATTATGATATGAGTCTGTTACTTGTTTGAGCAAAGGATGGCCAACAATGAACATTTGTATTGCTCCAAAGGACCACCTAATTAGTAGTTGGGAGTGTGCATGCATGGTCCTTTGGTCCTGTGTCTGTATGTCTATAACTAAAAAATTAATTTCAGTTTTAAGAGCTTGAATGAGAACAGTAAATGCTGGGAATTACTGGATTGTGACTAGGCGGTTAATGCATGACGTTTATACCAAAAAGTAGACTAATCAGCAGATTGGTTGGCAAATTACAGCCTCAAACTTGAGCTTAGTTACTATTATGTTGCTCTACCTTTGCTAGAAATGATGCTTCAACTTCAAACACATGTCGTAGGGACAAGTGGGCATCAAAGGGTAATTAAATAGTAACTTGGCATTGGACTTCAAGCCCTCCAATTACCAGCATGAAAGATTCCAATTCTATTGCCTCCATGTGAGAGAACTGAGAAGTATATGGAGGAAACCCAAAACTGGAGGCTGCAACCTGCGAGGCCGCTCAGATCCCACCGTGACTGCAGTTGGTGTCATTACGAGCCATAGTATTGAATGCATTTGTATTGCAGCTTCATATGCTAAACCATTATATTTTTCTTGATACCCCCATGACCCCTCGTGCAGGAACTTCTAGCCCAATCATCTAGCTAGTGGGCGATTGGCTGCTTGAACTTGCACGTTGTGCTTTGTTCCTTTATATTTAACCACAAGTGAATTGTCAAGATTGTTATTCAAAGATGCCTGATTATGATGCTACG